>VMDR010002163.1:0-99002 GCA_007922815.1 Macrotus californicus
TCTTTTCTTATCTTCTTTGTTAAGATAGGAGAGGCTCCAGTGCTATGGGTAGAGCCGAAAATTCCGTGGTTGAAAAGCGTACGGACTAGCATTCTTCTGTGTACAAGGAGAAGAGAATCTAGCTCATCTGGTTAAACTTGTATCATGAGAAGCCCAGGAGCTGATCAGCCAGCCCTGCAGGGACAGATCTCCTGGGGACGCCCAGTTGACTCAGCCTCCCAAGGGTGGGCTCTGTTCTGAGATGGACCCTCCCCCTATGTGATCGACACCACGGACCTCTAGTGGACACACACCCCACTCCTAGTCCAGCAGAAAGAGCGAACACCAGAGCCCATGCAGGAGAAAGGCCACGCCTCTCCCCCAGCCTTCTGCAGAAGGCCGAGGAGGGCCCCAGGCTCTAGGTCCCTGGCAGCACTTTACAGATGGGTAAACTGAGGCCAGGCCAGGGCTCTTCCTTCATGTCCTTCCCCTCAACTCCCCAACAGCCAGACCGGGTGCAACTAGAAGAGATTTGGCCTCAGAGTCTGCTGAGGGCTTGGGTTCAGGCAAACTCGAATTCCAACCTCTGTCCCTCTTAACATGCCTGGGGAGCTCGGCCAAATCCCCACCCCGGCCTCAGTTCCTTTACCTGTGAACTGGGGGTGATGATGGCTTGACCTCAGAACCTTGTGGTGAGACCGACCAGCTGCTGGGAGGTGGTTTCCCTGGGAGGGTCGGGGAGCGTGGGGGCCGCTCCCAGAAGAATCCGTCTCCTTCCCAGCTCTCTTTAACCCCTCTGCTGGGATCTGGGGGCAAGCATTCGCTAGATGCTCACCCCGAATACCTCTCTACTCCGCCTGTTCAGGCCTCAGACAGGCAATGGGATTCCCCAGAGCCTGAGAGCATTGTTTTATTCTCACTTTTAAAACTTATTTATTTGTGAGAGGAGGAGGGAGGGAGGGAGAGAGGGAGAGAAACATTGATGTGTGAGTGAGACACCGATGGGTTGCCTCTCACCCGCCCCCAGCCAGGGACCCTGCCGCAACCCAGGAATGGGCCCTGACTGGGAATCGAACCTGCGGCCTTTCGGCCTCCCAGGCTGGCACTCAGTCCCCTGAGCCACATCATCCAGGGCAAGCTTCCTTTTCAAATGCATTTACTGGGATGAAAAAGCCAATTTAAAGAAAAGTTACTGTGAATGTTACTAACGCTGAGAGGATGCGGGTGTTTTCATGCCTCACACTCCGTTCCAGACCCTGCCCCTGGAGGTAGGCAGCAGTGAGTCGGCAGCAACTCCTGCCCCGGGGGACTCCGGTTCTTTCCAGGGCAGGACACTGGCGATAAAATCATGTGTGGCTGAGACCTAAATAAAGCATGTCTGTCAGGGCGATGAGCGAGCGGGGAGGGCCAAGGAGAGGAGGGAAGGCAGCGGGCCGTGGGTGTGAAACGATCAGAGAAGCCGAGGTGAAGCCTGAACCCGAAGGGCGTGAGGGAGGGAGCGTCTCGGCAGCGCCGTTCCAGGCAGGGGAGCGGCCCGCGAGGCAGCTGCGAGGCCAGCGGGGCCGGGCAGGGTCCCGATGGAGAACACACGGCTGGAGTCAGAGGCAGAAGCCGGCTCCTCTCCCGAGTTGGGAGCGAAGCCGGTGGAGGGGCTTGGGCAGAGGAGGGCCGCGGTCGGACCGGGACCTGGTCCTGGTCCTCCCATCACCGCTCTGGGCTGTTCGAATGGGGAGGGGCCGAGGCAGGAATCCCGCACTCAGCCTGCGGAGAGTCTGGCGGCTAGGACTAGGGGTGCGGTGAGAAGTGTGGCCACAGGCCGCGCGTGGGCGTCGCCTGGTAGATGTCTCCAAAGGCACTGGACTGCGTGCGAGCGTCAGGGTAAAGAGCCGAGCAAGGGGCCGCAGCAACTTCAGGGGGTGACAAGGGGGGGGCCGAAGGAGAATGGGGGGGGGCGTGACCAGGGCGAAGAGGGACGGGCCAGTGTGAGGAGTGGGAAGCCAGACACGAAGGTCCTTGGGAGTGGAGGGAGCCAGAAGCTCAGACAGGTACTGCTGGAAGCAGCAGTGAGACGACAAGGGTGGGGACTCAGCACAGGGACATCACTGGGGACCGGAAAATAATAGGCTTGGTGGATCAGTGGGGGGTGGGGTGGGATGGAGCGGGACAAGAGCTAGACTGGAGGGCCTTTAAGGGAAAGGGGGAAGAGGGCACCTGCAGAGGGGGTGCAGGGACAACTCTGGCAGGGCTTCGGCCAGAATGGAAGGGAGCCAGCGAGGCAGCAGTAGCTGCGGGGGGCGGGGGGGTCCTAAGAGGGGCTTCTGTTTTCTTGCTTTAGTTTTAAGTTGGAAGAAGAAACAGCGTGTGGACTGATGGGAAGGACACAGGGAGAGGGCGGAACTGCTGGCCGGGTGTTGACTCCAAGGTGACGGGAGGGCATCTTGAGGGCAAGAGGAGGTGGTCCTGGTGGGAATTTCCTTCTCATGCGTTCATTCGAAGGGGAACCGGGGGCACCTACTAAGTGCCAGGCTGCTCCTGGGGCTGGGAAGGAGTGTCTCCCTTCTCTCAGGGGCCTGGGCACCGGTCACCAGCGGAGTGAGAGGGTGGGCAGGAGGGGCAGGGCGCACAGCAAGTGCGCAGTGGCCCGGGGGAGGTGAGCGGACAGGCCCCGGGAGCGACAAGGATCCTGGGGAGCTGTGACGGAAACGCAAGAAGTGATGCAGGCGACGCGTTTAGCACGGGTCGCAGTTGGGGGCCTGGAGGGAAGTTAACGGGTGTATTCTAGGCGGTGGCATCAGGCAGGCTTGGGTTCAAATACTGACAACCGCTCTGAGCCTCAGTGTTCCCACCTGTTAAATGGGGGAAATGGGATTATGCGCCCCGGACCGGCGGCGGGGAGGCACAGGAGCGCCCCACACCTGCCTGCAGGCGCGGGGAGCGTGAGGACCCCGGGAGCGGGAACCCAGCAGGGGCGGCGGGCGGGGCTGGAAGGGGCGGCGCTGACCGCGCCCCGGGCGGAGGGGCGGTGCTCCGGCCAGCGGCTCGGGGATCGCGTTGGACACCGCTGGCCGCCGCGGGGACCGGAGGTAGGGGGCCACGCGGCGGGTGAGCGGGCTGGGGTTCGGGACGCGGGCCTGGGTGCGCCCTGGCCCGGGTGGGGAAGGGTGTTTCGAGAAGGAAGAGGGAGGGCTCGGTCGCTTCCCCGGCCACCTGTTCCGGAGGGACATCTGAGTGCGCAGCGACTGGGCGCGGCGGTCCCCGGCTGCCGCCTCCACGCCCCTGCGCCCCGAAGTTGAGCGTGGCAGCTGGCCCGGGAGCCCCGGCTCTACTTCGGAGGGGCGCCCCTTCTTCTCCGAGGAGCCCTCGGAGCAGCCCCGCCCCGGCCGGGGACGCGGTGGGAGTAGGGGACGCGGGAGCGAGAAGCCCACGTCCCAGTGTGAGTCGCGCCGCGCTGAGAGCGCGGAACGTCCCGAGGTCCTGGCCGCCCCGCGGGGCTCGCCCCTGGCCCAGGAGCGCGTACAGCTGGAGGGGGGGGGGCGGGGGTGGCGGCGGGACAGGGGATGCTGAGGCTTGGGGCTCACAGAGAAAGGAAGGGCCCTCCAGGTGGAAGGACGGCCTGGGCCAGAGCTGGGAAGTCGGAAAGTCCGGGCTCGGCGCTCCCTCCCAGGATCCGGATCCGCAGGCGACCCCCCCCTTCCGGCGTGCTTCCCTCCCTCCCTGGCTCCAGATGGGCACGGCCGCGTGCATGAGGAGCGAGGCTGCGCTGTGGGGAGGTCCAGCCTCAGAGTCCACCCCTCTCCCCTGCCCGGGGCTGGGGGGCGCCCTGGCCTCGGGTCCCCCTCGGGTACCTGGGGGCGGAAGTTCCCACCCGCTTGCCACTCGCGGCTGAGCCTCCGGCTCTGGGAGGTCTAAAGGCCATCTCCCTTGAGCCCACCCTCTCTCGGGAGGGCACCCCGGTTGTCTCCCGGAGATACTGAGTGATGGCCCCACACCGGCCCCTGGGAGTTACCGAAAGCTGTTTCTCCCGTCACTCACGAACCGCCCTGGAGCTGCCTGCGCTCCGAGTCCCCGCCGTGGGAGTCCCCAGGTCGGGCCCAAACACAAGCGAAAAGAAAGGGAGGGTCTAGATGGAGTCCTCTCTGCTGTTCATCTTCCTCCTAAGCCTGGGGTGCCTGTCCCTGCATGTCCACCCGGACAGCCCCGTATTAAAGGACAAACTCCAAAATGGAAAATCTTAAAAATGTGTTCTGTTTCCTTGTACCGACCAAAGCCCTCCAGCTGCCTCGGGTAGTGGGGCTGCTCCCCGTGTACGATGGACCCGCCGCCTGTGTGGCAGGGCAGGCAGCGTCTGAGGTTGTGACCCGCCCCGTTAGCCCTGGCCTGCGGCTCCCTAACCCGTCCGCCCCGCGTGGAAGACCGGGATGCAGCGGGGGATGCAGGCCCCACAAGGTCTGACGTGGGAGCAGGGCCGAGTGCGAGGAGGTGGCAGCCGGGGACATTTTTGGCAAGATGGAAAGAAGGGGCTGCTGAGAAAGGGAAGCTCCACCTGTGGAAACAGCGCTTCCCCACCCCCCAGCCTTCCCCTCCCCCAAGCGGCTGTCCCTCCTGGTTCTCTCTCCTGAGGGTAGGGTGGATGGCCACTCAGCTCTTCCCTGCTCTGCTCTCTGGAATGCACTTCTTCCTCCTATGCAGCTGTTGTCTCCCTGGGGCTAGGGTGGGGAATGACCCTGCCCAAGCCAGGTGCCCTCCCCTCCTCCACATGGCTTTGGTGTCCACTGAATGTTACCTGAGGGGATTAGCTAAAGAAAGTAGGGAGGGAATCCCATATGTGCACCACTTGGAGATAACGATCATTAATATTTGCCCTCTTTGCCTGGCATTTTAAAATGCATTTTTAGCCCTGGCTGGTGTGGCTCAGTGGATTGAGCACCCAGAGGGTCACCAGTTCAATTCCTAGTCAGGGCACATGCCTGGGTTGTGGGCCAGGTCTCCAGTAGGGGGTGCAAAAGAGACAACCACACATTGATGTTTCTCTCCCTCTCCTTCTCCCTCCCCCCACCTCTCTAAAAATAAATAAATAAAATCTTAAAAATAAATTGCACTTTTACATATTTGAGTATCTTGGCTATATACATGTTTCAAATGACCTCTCAACACTGTTTATATTTTTCTTTTTTTAAAAAAAGATTTTATTTATTTTCAGAGAGAGGGGAAGGGAGGGAGAAAGAGGGAGAGAAACATCAATGTCTGAGAGATAGATACATGGATCAATTGCCTCCCACGCACCCCAACTGGGAACCTAGCCCGCGACCCAGGCAGGAGCCCTGACTGGGAATCTACCAGGCGACCTTTCAGTCCACAGGCCGGCGTTCAATCCACTGAGCCACACCAGCCAGGGATGTTTGTATTTTCAAAACGTACACATTATCATGTCATACTCAGTTAATGGCTCTCATTTAACAGGGTTTTTTGGATTTGGTGCTTTTAGGTAATGCTACATTGAATTTATGCATAAATTGGTATGTTGCTGGATGTTTCTTGGTAGTTGTGCATATGAGCCTCCAGAAGGGCTGTACCTAGAGCCAGCTGGCTTGCCACCAGGACCCTACACGCTTCCTGGGGCTGCGAGTGTGTGTTTCTTGTTATTTCCTAGAAATGAAATTACCAGGGCAAAGATTATGAATGACCAGGATCTCCGAGTGTTTCTCCCTCAGTTGTTAACGCCCATCAGTGGGGCGCTTCCCTCTTGTCTGTGGCCAGCCTCTCCCAGCTTTGGGTTTAGCTTTTATTTTTGCTGCTGCTGGTATGTTTAATGGGCATGTTTTTAATTTGTATTTTACTTGATCTCTGTGGCTATGCTTTTTGATAAGGCAGACATTTATGAGCTGATGGGAAAGAGCCAAAAGAGGAATCAGCTGAGAAGGAAGGGCAGGTCCATAGACTGCGGTCCCGCAGGATGCAGGATGCGGGAGATGGGAGGGCTCTGGCACTGGTCTACAAGGACCTGAGCTGGTGGTGACAGACATCGAGAGGGAGGGGCTTGGAGGGCACCTCTTGAATTGGCTTTGACCTTCTGAGACAGGGAGGAGGAAAAGCATGGGTGGAGGGTGGGGGGTGTACGGTTCTGCACCTAATGTCCCCAGCTCCCTGTGCTGTTGGCTGGCCTAGTCCCCTTGAGTGCTTCCCTGGGAAGTTGCAGGTGTCATCTCCCCTTTGACAGACTCCCTTGTTCAGCAGCTGATGAGTGTCAGGACTGGGCTCAAAGTCGGCTCTCCCGGGCAGGGCACCGAGTGTGTGCCCTTGAGAATTCTTCCTCTGGGGCCTCCCGTTTCTAATGGGCATCGGGAAGTGCCACCTGTCTCACTCTGGAACATGGTGAGCCTGTCGTCCCTTCCTCTCTTTCCTGCCTCTGCTTGTCTTCTTCCTGGACAGAGCCCAGTGGGGCCTGGAGTTCATCACAGAACCAGGAGAGCCACCTGCCTTTCCAAGCCCACGCCCGCACCCCCTCCCTGGTGCCTGAATCCCGAGCACCAGGAGCTGACCCCAGAGCAGAGCCCCCAGCCTTCTGGATGTCTGCCTGTGCGAAGTCTGAGTGGGCAGACGGGGGGCGAGCTGGCAGGCACAGGGGAGCCAACAGAAGTGATCTTCCCCTGCTGTGAAAGGCTGGATTTGAAAGGGCAGAAGCCATTGGCCCGGATATAGGACTCCATGTGGGTGCAGAGTCTGGAGAGGTGCCCCCAGCCCTCCAGCTGCCTCTGGGCTTCATTCGCTCCCTGCAAGGTCTCCAAGGCTAGTGGAGGGCGGCTTCCATTGACCGAGCCCCCACTAGATGCCAGACATGCTGTTTACCTGACCTTATTTAGTCCTCAGACATCCTGTGCTGATATTCCTATTTTATAGATGAGGAAACAGCCTCAGAGTCAAGCCCTACTTCTTTGTCACACTGAGATTTGGGTGCCTGGACCCACTGCAGTCCCAGGTGAACTAGGCTGGGCCACAAGCAGATTCCTTTTACCTGGCAAAGGTGTATTTGAAGCCCTGCTGTGCCTTGGGACTGCTGGGACAATTAAGCAGATTATTGCCTGAAAGCGACCTTGACCAGTGGCCCAGCCCTGTGAGCCCTTAGGAAACGTATACCGTTGTTGTTAGATCACAGGAAGCTTTCCGAAGATGTCAACTCCCCAACCTGCCTCCCTCCCTCCCTCCTGGAGGAGAGGTGGGAGGGTGGGCGCACCCTGACACTGGAGAGAACGCAGACCAGACGTCTAAAACTTCTCTGGAAACAAGTTAGTGATCTGCCTCCAAACCTTGCATTACATTTCCTTCCACTCTAGAGACCACTTTCTAGGAAGCAGCCCTGCAGAAGGGATGAAGGATGTGCTCGGAAGGCGCGAGCTGAGACGCTGACCGCATGCGGCCTGTAACGGCAGAAAGGCCAGAGCACTCTGCGGGCAGTCCAGCCGGAAGTAGGGGTTATGAGGCCGGATGGCACTGGATTCATTATCATATGAAGGGCCGAGCATCTATTTTCTTTTTTT
This sequence comes from Macrotus californicus, assembly GCA_007922815.1. Lineage (NCBI taxonomy): Eukaryota > Metazoa > Chordata > Mammalia > Chiroptera > Phyllostomidae > Macrotus > Macrotus californicus. The sequence goes on from VMDR010002163.1 coordinate 7,515, forward strand.
TTTTTTAAGATTTTATTTATTTTATTTTTAGAGAGAGGGGAAGGGTGGGAGAAAGAGAAGGAGAGAAACCTCAGTGTGTGGTTGCCTCTTGTAGCCTCCTCCTGGGGACCTGGCCTGCAACCCAGGCATGTGCCCTGACTGGGAATCGAACCGGCGACCCTTTGGTTCTCAGGCTGGCCCTCAACCCACTGAGTCACACCAGCCAGGGCCAAAACGTCTATTTTCAAGCAGCTGTTTTCAGGTCTAATTTATACCCGTCGCACCCAGACATCTTGATGAATTTTATGAAATGTGCACAGTTGTGTGACCTCCACCATCTAGGTGTGGAACACAGGGGCCCCACGTGTTTCTCAATGAAAAACAAAGCAAGGTATAGGACAGAGGATCTCCTTCTGTGTGTCCCCTGAGCACGGCTCTGCGTAAACACGGCCACATGGGATCGGAAGCATCAGAAATGAAACCAAGAGAATATGCCGGAGGCTGCGGGAAGACTGATTGTCACATGCCCCTTCCTGCCGTCTTTGGTGGCTCCACATGGTCTTAAAGAACAAAGCAGGAGGTGGCATGGCCGGGTGGCAACTGGCCCCCTCCGCCCCCACCCACACGACTTCTCTGTGAATAGTCGGACTGGGCGCGGACAGCCTGACCAGCTGCGGCCCACCACTGGCTAAACGTCGGACTCATGCTGCACAAGTATGTGGAGAAGCCTCCAAGGTGTAAAGGCAGAGCAAAAGCCACCCATTACTCACAGCCAGGAGAAAGCCGTCATCACCTCCAGTGGATTCTTGGAAAATGGCAACTCTTCGTACCTGCTGTGGTTAGGAGGCGCCGGGCAGGTTATGGGAGGGACATTCTGGGAAGAGGGGACCGCACATTACAGAAGCTCAGCACTCCTAGGACCTGGTGGCGTTAGCCACAGAGGACAGTTGGCTTTCCTCTCAAGTTGCTTTTTACACCACGGTCAAAGGCATTGAAAGTGTCAGGGTGGTTGTCTTTCATCCCCCATCACTCCGTCATCGCACTTGTATGGTGTCCCTGTTGGGCACCAGGCCCTCCCCCATTTAGTGTCATTGACAGTCTCGGGCAGGGTGGGCAGCCTCTGGCTCAGCCTCCTCCTTCTGCTCCCAGTTCACTCCAAGGCCAGATTCACCCCTGGGGTTCTGAGGGTCTGCCAGTGGCCTGAGCTGTGGGTAAAGCCCAGGGTTTGGAGGGGTGCTGCTCACACACCCACTCACTTTGAAGGAGCCACAAGCTCCTACTGGGTGTCAGAGTGTGCAGCGCTGGGAGCTCGGTCCACAGCAGAGAGCTGTGCCAAAATCCAGGGGGCTTCCTGGAGGTGGCTTCCCTGCTCACGTAGGTCAGGAGAGACTCACGGAGAAGGAGGGTCTGAGACTTGCGGGCAGGCGTTGCTGGGACCCACAGTGCCCCACGCAGCGCCTGGAAGGTCCCTTTCCTCTCGGCACCTTTGTGTCCCATTTGTTTGTAAAATGGGTCCTTAGTGGAAGATGTGAAGCCCGAATAAGGTAGGGCTGGCAGGGTTTCTTGCCACGTGGTGTGTTCTTGGCAAATGGCAAGCCCTTCTGTACTGTGGTTAGGAAGTTCCTGGGCAGAGGCAGGGGCAGGGGGAGGGGATATTTTGGGAAGAGGACAGCCTATTGCAGAAGTCCGGAATGCCCAGAGGCTGACAGCTGGAGCAGCCCCGCAGAGGTCAGTATGGCTGGTTTGGAAGCTGGGGCCCGGAAGGCCAGGGCTGAGGGGAAGTGCCCACAAGGCCTCAGCGGTGTGGGGTGTGGGAGCCGCTGAGGGGCTGAGTCAGGAAGCCAGGGAGGAGGCTGGGGTGGTGGGTCCTGAGACAGACAGACGGACGGACGGACAGACAGAGAGACCTGAGCCACGCTATGGGTGTGGGCTGACGGGAGAGGGAGAGATGTGGAGAAAAGCTGTCGGAAGAGAGGTCTTCCCCCACCCCCTGCCCTCTGCCTCCCTCTCCTCTGGGTTATCACAGCGGTTTCCTAAGTGCCTTCATGTAGCCACGTGTCCCCTGCAGTCCAGGCTCAAAACACAGCCAGTGTGAAAGATCGTCTTAACACCTATGTCACACAGTAGTCCTTCCCCCTCAAAATCTCTTAGTGGCACCCCTTCCCAATCAGAGAGGCAAGTCCTTCTGTGGGCCCTGCAGGCCCTGGTGGCCTGGCCTCTCCAAGATCTCTCTGACCCCTCTCCGGGATCGCTCCCCTGCCTCCTTACCCTGCTGTTCCAGCAACCCGGCAGCCACATGGCCCCAGGGCCTTTGCACTCACTGTCCCCCCTCCCCACCCCCGCCCATACTTTCCCCCAGATACTCCTCATGTTTGTTGCACAAACACCAGCTTTTCAAAGAGGCCATCCCAAACTGTTCTGTATAAAGTAACACACATGCACCCCGGTCCCACCAGCCCCGCTTCCCTGTTGCATTTCTTCCCGTTTCGCCATCTGAGGTATTTCTTTACTTGCTAATTTCCCCCCACTACAATGTCAGCTCTACCCAGGAAGCCAAAGACCCTGCTTTGTTCACTGCCGTGCGTATTTGCAGACCTTGGAGTGGGGCCTGGCACATGGTAGGTGCTTAAGCATTTGTCGAATGAGTCATCGAGGTGCTGGGTGGGATGCCATGGGCTTGACCGGTTTCTTTCCACGAGGACTTTTTGTATCAGGTGGAGCAAGAACTTTCTTGCCCGTATGTTATCTATCTGGCCTCCTCATCCGTTCCTTGGGCACCAAGGTCCCTGAGATAACCAGAGAGGCCAGTGGTGACAGGTTCTGATGGGCTGCACAGAGCTGGTGCCAGAGAGACCAGATGAGGAAAGTCTTTCCAGAAGATTCTTAGCTATTGTCCTTTCCAAGCTCTTTATTTTACAGATGAAGAAATTGGGGTTTAGAATTGGGCATGGGGGATGGAAGCCAGGCCCCTTACTCGGGCACTATCCCATTAGCAAAGACTGTTAAAAATAAGAGCACCCCATGTTGGCGGCACGCTGTGTGATTTGGGAGTGGTACTCTCTTTTGATGCTAGTTATTTCTTTTTATCTGTAATACCGTAAAAAAGGAGAAAGTGAGGCAACGCGGGAGCTTTCTTTCGAGAGTGAACTCAGGATTCACAATTCCGCCCAGAATTTCAAGATGCTTCTCTTCTAAGAACTCTGGGCACAGCAAGGGACTGGTGCCGAAAGATCGTGCGTGCCCACCGCCTGGCACCACCGGAGGTCCTGGCGTGTACGTGCACGTGTCCAAGTATGTGGGAGTTCGAACTCACGGTGACTTACTGCTTCCTGAGTTCAGGGAGGGTGATTTCATTCTGACTCTGAGAGGTCCACCCCAGGCATCTTGACCTTCAGTCTGGCCTCCAGGGCAGAGCTGGCCAGAGCTGGAGTGACCGTGGTGGGGGACATGGCCTTAGGAAGGAGGGTCTGAGGCTTGGAGGCGGAGGTACGGGGGTGCATATCGTGCCCCCCACCATTACTAGCTATGCAGTGTCAGGAAGGCTGGGAAGGTCCCCTGTCCTCTCTTGGGACTGGTGAATATTCAGGTATTTTTATCCAAAGAGTCCAAGGCATGTGACCTTTCGGACCCTCACAAATGGTCAGAATGGCACACCTCCGGGTTAGTTACTGCATTTGATCCTGGCTTTTGGGGGAGGCTTAGGGATCATTTACTTATACAAAAAATGTGTATGTGCCCTGGCTGTTGTGGCTCAGTGGATTGAGCGCAAGCCTGCGAACCAAAGGTCGCCGGTTCGATTCCCAGTCAGGGCACGTACCTGGGTTGTAGGCCAGGTTCCCAGTTGGGGGCGTGCGACAGAGGCAACCACACATGGATGTTTCCCTCCCTCTTTCTCCCTCCCTTCCCCTCTCTCTAAAACAAATAAGATCTTTTCTCAACAGCATGTGTGCTAAGGTCTGTGCTGACCTCGTGAGACTGGACAATGATTAAAAGCAGCTGCGGTTCCTGCCTGGGACATTGTTTACTGTGGTGTCACTGTGTCATTGTGTATTTAATCAGCCCCTGCAGGAAAGACCTTGAGGGTGGTTTCTAATTGTTTGCAAATGCAAACAAATCTGTGACCTGTATCTGTGTCCCTTATCTGTAGGACAAGGTCACAGAGGAGGGTCTGGTGATGAAAGGTAAATGCAAATGTAACGTTGATAGATGTGGGTCACTTGCGGGGCATTGGAGCAGCACGCCGCTGCCAGCCAGCATGGTGTGAGGTCCTGCTCCCGCACAGCCTCGGCTCTGGCCCTCTGCCAGTCCGGCAGGTGAGAGATGCTGTCTGAGCGGTCCATTTGCATTTCTCTTCCTTACCCAGCGATCCTCAGTCTCACTTACGAGGTTAAGGGGGTTTAGTTGATGGCAGGTGTAGTTTTGACTTTCTGGCTGGTGCTTTTGGGGGGACGACATGGACAAGTTTGGTTTTTTCAACAAGGAGTCAAGTTTATTCATGTTTTCTGTTATGGCTTCTAGATTTCATACATAATTCAGAAAACTTGGCGAACGCCAAAGTTATAAAGGAATTCACCCATGTTTTGCTCTAAACTTTTATGGGTTTTATACTTTTACATCGGGAGTTTATCCTGGGGCATGTTCTGAGCTATGAGCTCGGCTTGTTCTTTTTCCCTCTGGAAGCTACTCTGGTTGCCCAGCATCTGAAACTAGACATCCATTTGCTTTATTTGCAAGTACCATATTCTGTGATTTCTGTTTCACGGTCCCATTTGGCCATTCACGTGACTACATTGTTTTAATTACTGAAAGTCTAGAATGAGGCACCATCTAAAAGGCCAGTCCTTCCTCGTTGGTTCCTCCTTCTCAGTGTTTTCCCGTGGGGTCTTGCTGGTTTAATTTTCTATCTAAGCATTAGAGTCAGTTCGTCAAATTCCAGGATCACATACAGTTTATAAACTGGCTTAGAGAAAATCGACCTATGTGTGAAGCTGAGTCTTCTATCCAAGAACATGGTCTGTCTTTCCACGTATTCAAATGGAGCGTTTATTTTGTGTTCTTCGGGGGCTTTAACCCTTTCGGTACGGGTGCCGGATATATCCGGCGCCCATCTGATGACGTGTGTGGACGATTGCCGGATATATCCGGCGCCCATCTGTATATAATTTTTATAAATTTTACTTATATAATTGATAGAATTTTATATAACTATCTCTTAATGTTAAAGTTACAAACAACACTTGGAAAAAAGCATTGTTTTATTAAGCATAGATCTTAGATAAGGTTAGGAAAGTCTTCACACAAAGGAGGACTGACCATGTGCTATGTGCGCGTTTTCGGCTCGGCACCTCGTACAGCGGGAGCGTCGCAGCGGAAAGAGCGCTCATACCGAAAGGGTTAAATGTTCGCGCGTGTAGATTTTGGACCCCTTTTGTTAAGCTGAACCCTAGTAGCGTGCTGGTTGGGTCTTTTCGTGTGTTAGTTACGTCTTCCACTTCTGCCTGTTGTTTAAAGTGCGCGCATGTGCGTGCTACCCCTTTCCGGGATTCTTTTACTTACAGGTTTTCAGTGGTTCCTCTCTACTTGTCCAGGAGTATGGTAGTCTTTTATGAAAATACCCATAGTTTTAAAGATTTATATTCTTTTTTTGCGCGTGCCTCTAATTTCTCTTCTCACACTGCTTTGATAAATACTTCCGGTACTAGTGATGGGGATGGGTGCCTTTGTCTCCTGCCCCACCCCCAGGTCTTCGGAAGAGAACCCCTATGTGGGAAGCTGAGTACAAAGCTACATCCTGACCTGGGTGATGATACCCATCATTTGGTTAGGGAAGTGTCTGTTGATTCCTGATTTATCCAGGATGAGTGTTGGAAATTTTGCTAAATGTTTTTTAGCATCTCTGGGGATGACTGTGATTTTCTCCTTTGATCTATGAATATGATGAATTATATTAATGATTTCCTAGTGTCAAGCCATCCTTGCATTCTGGGAATAAGCCCACTTAGTTTTTTTTCCCCCTAATCCTCATTAGAGGATATGCTTATTGATTTTTTAAAAATATTTTATTTGTTTTTCGAGGGGTGGGGGAAGGGAGAGAGAAAAAGAAGGACAGTAGCATCAATGAGTGGTTGCCTCTCATACACCCCCAACTAGGGACCTGGCCTGCAACCCAGTCATGTGCCCTGACTGGGAATCGAACCTGCAACACTTGGGTTCGTGGGCTGCTGCGCTCAGTCCACTGAGCCACCAGCCAGGGCATGTTTATTGATTTTAGAGAGAGGGGAAGGGAGGTTGAAAGAGAGAGAGAGAGAGAGGAACAAGGATGGGAGAGAGAAATGTTGATAGGTTGCCTCTCATATGTACCCCAACTGGGGGTCGAACCTGCAACCTGGGTATGTGCCCTGACCAGGGATCGAACAAGCAACCTTTTGGTGCAGGGTTAATGCTGCAACCGACTGAGCCACCGACCAGGGCAAGCCCGGTTAGTTTTGATATTTTATTCTTTGAATGTGCTCCTGGATTCCATTTGCATATGTTTTATTCAGGATTTTTACAGTAATATTCCTAAGCGATGTCAGTCAGTAGGATATCTTACAAAATCTTTTTCAAGTTTTGCTGACTGTCGGAGGACTTCCGGTCAAGATGGAGGCGTAGGTAGACACACTGTGCCTCCTCGCATGACCAAAAGAAGGACAACAACAAATTTTAACACAAAAAACAACCAGAACTGACAGAAAATTGAACCGTATGGAAGTCTGACAACCAAGAAATTAAAGAAGAAACTTTCATCCAGACCGGTAGGAGGGGCGGAGAGGACTCGTGCGGCGGGGTGGTGGCTGGCAGATCGGGGAAAGGCACGGCTGGCCAGGAGTGTTGGCGGCTGCGGCCTGGGTGTCCCACTCCCTCATGAGGATAAACCGGGAGCGAGACAGACCCTGCAACCCAGAGTTCCAGCCCGGGGAAAAAAAGCCTCAAAGCCTCTGATTGAAAACTCCTGTGGGGATTGAGGCGGCGGCAGCGGGAGAAACTCCCAGCCTCACAGGAGAGCGCGCTGGAGAGACCCACAGGGTCCTGGAGCATACACAGCCCTCCCACCGGGGATCGGCACCAGAATCAGCACCAGAAGAGCCCAATTTGACTGTGGGTAGTGCGGAAAGTGACTGAAAATCGGCAGAGAGCGGAGCAACCGCCATTGTTCCCTCTCGGACCCCTCCCCCACAAACAGCGTCACTACACAGTGACGTGGCCGCCCCACCCTGGTGAACACCTAAGGCTCCGCCCCTTACTACGTAACAGGCGCGCCAAGACAACAAAAATGGCCCAAATGAAAGAACAGATCAAAGCTCCAGAAAAAGTACAACTAAGCAATGAAGAGATAGCCAACCTATCAGATGCACAGTTCAAAACACTGGTAATCAGGATGCTCACAGACTTGGTTGAATTTGGTCACAAATTAGATGAACAAATGAAGGATACGATAAGGGAAATGAAGAAAAATGTACAGGGATCCAACAGTGATGGGAAGAAAAACAGGACTCAAATCAATGGTGTGGACCAGAAGAAAGAAAGAAACATTCAACCAGAACACAATGAAGAAACAAGAATTCAAAAAAATGAGGAGAAGCTTAGGAACCTCCAGGATGTCTTTAAACGTTCCAATATCCGAATCATAGGGGTGCCAGAAGGAGAAGAGGAAGAGAAAGAAATTGAAAACTTATTTGAACAAATAATGAAGGAGAACTTCCCCAATCTGGCAAAGGAAATAGACTTCCAGGGAGTCCAGGAAGCTCAGAGAGTCCCAAAGAAGTTGGACCCAAGGAGAAACACACCAAGGCACATCATAATTACATTAGCCAAGATGAAAGATAAAGAGAGAATCTTAAAAGCAGCAAGAGAAAAGGAGACAGTAACCTACAAAGGAGTGCCCATCAGACTGTCAGCTGATTTCTCAAAAGAAACCTTGCAGGCAAGAAGGGGCTGGAAAGAAATACTCCAAGTCATGAAAGGCAAGGACCTACATCCAAGATTACTCTATCCAGCCAAGCTATCATTTAGAATGGAAGGGCAGATAAAGTGCTTCCCAGATAAGGTCAAGTTCAAGGAGTTCATCATCACCAAGCCCTTATTTTATGAAATGTTAAAGGGACTTATCTAAGAAAAAGAAGATCAAAAATAGGAACAGTAAAATGACAACAAACTCACAGCTATTAACAACTGAACCTAAAACAGAAACAAAAACAAACTAAGCAAACAATTAGAACAGGAACAGAATCACAGAAATGGAGATCACATGGAGGGTTATCGGGAGTGGGTGGGGAGACAGGGTGAGAAGGTACAGGGAATGAGAAGCATAAATGGTAGGTTGAAGATAGACAGGGGGAGATTAAGAATAGTATGGGAAATGTAGAAGCCAAAGAACTCATATATATGATCCATGGACATGAACTAAAGAACGGGAATGTGGGTGGGAGGAGGGGGTGCAGGGTGGAGGGGGGGAGATGGGACAACTGTAATAGTATAATCAATAAATTATATTTAAAAAAAAATCTTTTTCAAGTTTTCATTTCTCTTCTACTTTAAAAGTTTTTTGAGGTTTCCTGGCTTATATTTTGCTCTTCAGTACAGTTCTAAAAAGCATTGGCTTTCTGTTATTGCTAGAGCCCTGACCCGCAAGCCCCAGCGAGTTGAATGGGTCATCTTGCCAAGCACAAGGTCGGCAGTGCAGTTCCCAGTCAGGGCACACGCCTGGGTTGCAGGCCAGGTCCCCAGTAAGGGGCGTGTGAGAGGCAACCACACACTGATGCTTCTCTCCCTGCCTCCCTCCCTTCCCCTCACTGTAAAAATAAATAAATAAATAAATAAATAAAATCTTTTTAAAAAAAGAGTTTGCTAGAATGTTCCTCTAAAAATATCTTGCTCTGGTGCTTCTGTTTCATGATGCTCTTTTATAATTCCATTTCTGATGTGAAAGTTGGCCTGTCTAGACGGTCTGGCTGTCCCAGGACTGGCCTGAGTCGTGACAATTGTCTAGCAGTGATTTTTTTCAGGCTTTACATTTTATTTGCAAAGTCATATCTTGTGAGAAAAATTTGTTCTTCCCCTTTGATTCCTTCCCTATTTGTCATTTCTTAGTTTGCTTTCCTCGCCATCCCTTGTTTTCTTCATTAGCTTAATGGTAGTTTGTACATTTCATTGAATTTTTTCCCCAAACTTCCTACTTTTTGCCATTTTTCCTCCTTCTATGGCTTTTCCGTTTTCTGATTTATTTCTGCTTTAATCCGCATTAATTCTCTTATTTTTTCTGTTTATTTCATGCTTCTTTTTTTACTGTTTTTCTCTGGTGCTTTATTTATTTTTATCTGTTCTGTTGTAACTGTTATGTGTATTGGAAGCTGTGAATATTCTTCTGATTGGTGCTGCTGTATCCTGTAGGCTTAGATTTATGATGTTTTGATTATGGCTATTTTATGGAAATCCTAAAAATTCAGTTTGTAGTTCCCTTTTGATTCAAGAATTGTCCACGACAGTTTGTTTCTTCCAATTTCCAGACTTTTATTTTAATTTTTTAAAATAACTTTGATTCATTCACACCAGACAGCTATTGTATTGGCTATTGTCATTTTTTTCTCTTTTTTTAAATTTAATTTTTATTGTATTTTCTTCCATTATCATTTAGTCCCCTTAAACCCCCCACCCCACCCCAATTTCCAGACTTTTAAATTAATTTCTAGTTATTCTGCCTGTGATCACAAGAATCTGTATTTTTTATACTTTTGGTTGTTCTTGAGGTTTTTAATTTTCATGAATGTTTTATCAGCTCTTGAAAAGAAAGAACATACCCTGGCTAGTGTAGCTCAGTAGGTTGAGTGCTGGCCTGCGAACCAAAGGGTCACCGGTTCAATTCCCAGTCAGGGCACATGCCTGGGTTGCAGGCCAAGTCCCCAGTAGGGGGCGTGTGAGAGGCAACCACACATTGATGTTTCTCTCCCTCTCTTTCTCTCTCCCTTCCCCTCTCTAAAATAAATAAATAAAATCTTTAAAAAGAAAAGAAAGAACATCATCTATTATTAGAGAGTTTCATATATTGTAGTACCCTACTGATTATTTTTTTTAGGCCTTCTGAATCTGTATTTATATTTGGTCTTCTTAATGTTTCTTGGGCTGAGAGATGAATTACAATCTCTTATTAGTGTGTTTCAATCTACCTAATATCCCTGTAATTTCTTCTTCCTGAAAATTGCTGCGCTATTATTTGGTGCTTTGTGAATGACACCGCTCAGCATTCTAAATGGCCCTTCTTCGGCTCATTTAGTGATGTTTGGCTTAAAATCTCATTGTCTGACATTGCGATTACGGCCCCCGCTTGGTTTTGTTTGTGTCCGTCTTCATACCTTTGCTCGTTCGGTGGCTTTCAACCATTCTAAGTCACTTTGTTGGAATTATGTCCCTCGAATGCAGGATGGAGTTGGGTTTCACTTGAGATCCAAACTAAATCTTTTTTAAAAAAGATCAGTGAGTTAACCCTATTTATTGATCCATACGGCAGACGCCTTGGGTCTCCTTTCTGTCCTAATGTGTGTGGACACACACCTGTGTCTTTGCGCACACGGAAAGGCTGTATTCTTGATTCTTTCTCTGTGGTCAGTTCTCTTCACTTTTTAGAAATACTGTGGCGCTTCTGGCGTTTAGGAAAGCTTGTGTTTTTGTTCTAGTGGTTACACTGATGTTTATGACTCTACGTAATATTCCTAGTTACAGTACCTATCGTTTCTCCTCTGTGCACCATAAATTTAACTCGTTTCCTCTCCCGCCTCCCCTCTCTCCTCACTACCCCATTTTAGCTGATACTGTATCAAGTGATTCTAAGGTATTTTATTGTATTCACTCTCACGCCTCTGGAAGCTCCCGGTCTGGTTGAGATCCTGACAGTTTCCATCGCTTACCTATGCGATGGCATGCAGACCTGAAGAACAGGTGGCAGCAGCTTGGAAGAAGGGTCTGGAGGCAGCCTGAAGCACTCTGGGAAGAAAGGCTGCACTTCCCACACCTGATGGTGCAGGGGATGCTCCTGTGGGAAGAAGACAGAGGCATCGGTGACACTGAATTGATGGCATTCAGAAGAATCGGCTTTTTTTGTTTATTTAATTCTCACCTGACAATATGTTTTTATTGATTGAAAGGGAGAGAAAGAGAAACATGAAGGCGAGAGAAAAGAATCCATTGGCTGCCTTCCATATGAACCCGACCAGGGTTGACAGGGAATCGAACCAGCAACGTTTTGGCGCCCAGGATGTCGCTCCAACCAAATGAGCAACCTGGCCAGAGCAGAGAAAATGGGCTTGTAATGGGGACAGCATTTCAGGAACACCTTATCCAATTTGTTTCACTTCTCAGGACCACGCAGAAGTGACAGGGGAGGTATAAATCTAAGTCAACAATTCTTTCAAGGTAAAAATTCTGTAGAATAAGAAAACAATGTGATGTTGTTTAACTGGCAACATTTTTTCGTTTTTAGTGGTGGTAACAATGACGCAGCTATGTGACAGTCCTCCTTTTCCGATTCGACAAAACAGGGTGGTAGTTTCCTTCTTACCGGGTCACCTGTGCACTTGAGATGTGCCTAATCCCTTAGCAACGAAGCCCGAGGCAACCACGCAGCTTCGTCCCCTTTCTACCCTCCTTCTCTCCTCCTTCTCCTTCAACTTTTTCCTCATTTTAATCTCTATTATTTCTTCCTATACTCCGGATGGAGTCTGTTCTCTCTCGTACTTTTTTATAGTTTGGTCTTCACTCCTGAAATATTTTAATGTCTCATTTCTTTCGTGACCTCGGTCAGTCCTCACGCGCTGTCTCAGCGTCAGTCCATCCAACCGGGTCTCTTCCGGTTCTCACAAAGCAAAAGATCTTCAGGTTGAAATTGCTTTTCCGAGTTTTCTTTTAAAAATTCGTGCTGTAATTACGGATTTGAATTTTTATTTTATTTTTTATATTTTATTTTATTTTTTATTTTAGAGAGACGGGAAAGAGAGGGAGCAGGGGAGCCAGGGAACATTGACGTGAGAGAGAAACATCAATCAGTTGCCCCTTGTGTACGCCCCGACTGGGGACCGAATCTGCAACCCAAGCATGTGTCCTGACTGGGAATCGAACTGGTGACCTTTTGCTCATGGGGACGATGACCCCCAATCAACTGAGCCACACCAGCCAGGGCTCGATGTGAATTTTTATTTGTTATGTGCTAAATACCTATGTAGTGAATTTTCTTTATACATAAGATAACTTTAGTGTTCCTTTTCCTTTTTCATTCTTGTAGCAGACACATGGCAAACACAAGGCCCACGGGCCGAATCCGGCCCTCCACCTGTTTTATCTGGCCCGGTACCTTGTTTCTACCCAGAAGCAGCACCGAGCTCTCGCTTAGCTGTTAAGGAGCGGTTACATTTATACAGTCCTAAAATTGCATTCAGCTCTTTGAAGGCAACTGTGAGGCTGATGTGGTCCCCGGTAAAAATGAGTTTGATACTCCTGAATTGTAGCCTTTTTGGATGGATGCTGTGTTTATTCCTTTAACGATTTTTTTTTTTAATTCATTGGATTTTCCTGCATCAGCCATTTAACAGGGAGTTTCGGTGCAAACTGGGAGAGAGGCCAGGATGGTTCTCTGGGTTTCTCTGCTGAAAGGCTCCCTCCTCTGTTCTGGGAATGCACTGTTCCTTTAAACCCTGGCCTTCCTCGGGATCCACTCCTCTTGCCCTCAGAAGCCAGCCTGGATCAAGAGGCAGCCTGCCTCCAGCTGCAAGCCCCTGGTTCAGTCACGTCTTCCCCGAAGATGGACAGGAGGGGCTCCTGGAGCCGCGCCCCCCCCCCCAACCTGCTGGAGGCCCAGGTTCCTGTGCAGGTCCCACCCTCCACTGCTGTGGGACCTCGGCTGAGTCCCTCTCCTTCTCTGGGCCTCTGTGTCCCCATGTGAACATCGGAATCTCCAAGGACCCAGCTCTGGTGTCCTGGGAGCCACTCGTTTAGCACCCAGCCTGGCAGCGGGGCCAGTAGGGACCAGGTCTGACTATCACTGTGACTGTTCTGTTTGGGTCATGCTCCGCCAGCATTGGGCTGGACACGGGAGCACAGAGAGGACCAGAGGTGGAGTGTCCCACTGCAGGGGCACAGGTGGGTGTGAAGAGGTCGGGTTGGGGAGCCTTTTCCAGGCTCTCGAACCTGTAGAAGTGAGTCAGGGTGGGGCGGGGGTGGTCAGGCTGCAGCCCTTCCACTCCCCTCACTTCTCACTCTCACTTCCTGCCTGAGAGAAGCCCTGGGGCCGCAGCAGGGACACCACCACAGTTAACAGGGCTAACTGGAGATGCCTCCCCCAGGCAGGGCTGGAAGGGGGAGGCTGTGGCAGCGATGTGCCAGGCTTGTCTGACACAGGCCAGGACTTGGGCCCCAGCTGTGAGGCCCATCCAGGGGGCCAGGAGCATGCTTTGGGCCTGAGGTCACATGGGTACTGGGCTGGGGCCAGCTTGGCCCGTACACAGCTTCTATTCCTGGGTCTTGGGCTCCGGCACCAAATACGGTGCTGCTTGCGTCCGGCACCTTCATCCGTGGCAGGCGTGGTCAAGGGGCACATCCTGCCTTCCCAACAGGCCCAGATCCTGCCCCACACCGTGGCAGAGCCAGGTCACCCCAGTGCCACTGGGCCCCCAAGCAGCCAGGGCTTCTCTCCATCCAACTGTCTGTCTGCCCACTCTTCAGCATGGTTGACACTGGGTTAAGAATCCTCGGGACCAGAATAGCCTCTCCCTGCAGGGAGAGCTGGGGCGGGGCACAGGGTCCTTGATTGACATCAGGGCTCTTGTGTTCAGACCCAGTGTGGGGGGCATCCAGGCAGCTCCCCCGACCCCTGACCCCCAGTTTCCTCACTCGTTCTCACTGGTCTGTTTGGTCACTCATGGATTTGCTAACTCACTGACTCATTAATTCACTCACTGATCATTCATTGATTCACCGACTCATGGATTGCTCCATCCACGCACTTGCTCCTCACCTACCCACAGAGTCACTCAGTGCTTACTGATCACATCCTGAGGGCCAGGCGCCGCTCTAGATGCTGAACAGAACATAGAAAATGCAAAAGTGTGCCGGTCCCCACGGGGTCACGCTCCAAACAAATAACTAGCCCAGACAAGCACAGAACTGTGCAGTGTGTTGGAACACGGATGGGGGAGAGAGAACAGACAAGCAGAAAGCTGCGAAGCGATGGGGTGGGGGTGGGGGGTTGAGATTTGAGGGGCAAGAGGGAGGGCTCCACGGGAGGATGATTTGTTTTTAATTGTTTTGTTGTTGTTAATTACAGTTGTCTGCATTTCCCCCCCACCTCTCCCCTCCACCCCAGCCAAGCCCATCTCCCTCCCTTGCTTCCACCACCCGCCTTGGTTTTGTCCATGTGTCCTTTATAGTGGGTCTGGGAAGGTGATTTTTGGAGTGAAGGCCAGAGGAAGGTGTGGGAATAAGCAAAGGGAACAGTGTTCCAAGCAGGAGGAACAGCGGGTGTGAAGGCACTAAGACAGCAGCAAGGGGGGGCGGGTCTGAGAAAGAGCAAGGAGGCCAGGTGTGGCTGGGGCGGGGCAGGTGATGGGGAGAGAAGTGGGGCTTGAGGTCAGGGCTTGGGGGACACGCAGGGCCTGGCGGACATCCCATATCACTTGGTCCGAGCAGAGGAGCAGCTGGCCTGCCCTGTGTCCTCAGCAGCCCTCTGGCTGCCGAGCAAGTGAGGCAGTGAGTGAGTGACACAGTAGTTTTCCTGTGTGACCGCTGTGTGCCGGGCATGGAGCCTGGCACTGGGAGAGAAGGTGTGCCAGCCTGATGGCACTTAAGGGGGTCCATCTAGTCAACTCCTTTCTCATCAAGTGTCACCTTCCTGGGAAGGTCACCTTTCTCCAGACTCTGGTGGCCAATCTGCTCCATTTCAGCCGTCACCTAGTGTATTATCCTTGTCTCTTTTCAAATGGCGTCCCCACAGGCTGAGCACTCCTCCAGGGCAGGGCTGCACCTAACTGTTCCCTCCCCCTGTGGGGCTGAGAGAGGGCACGAACCGTGATCGACGGAGCCCCAGCCTGCAGAGAGCCTGTGGCCCACCTCACTGTGTGTCTCACCATCTTTTGCAGATGGATTTGCGGGCACGGAGAGCCTGCGGATGGGCCGTGCTCCTGTTGGCAGAGGAGGCTGCCTGCTGAGCCAGGGCGTGTCTCCAGGAGGCCTGCCAGGCTGCCCGGATCCCTGCCGCACCGCCATGGGGTGCCCAGGCTGGTCAGTTCCAGCCCTTGACATCATCCCGGTTCCCTGCCCTTGGCCCTGGAGGAGGGCCGAGCCCAGTCATTCAGGCCCTAGGCTCCGGGCACCAGTCTCCAGCCATGAGCCCCATGTGTCCTGGGAGCAGTTGTTCCTGGCTCCCCATGGCCCCCAGACTGTGCCCAGTCCCTCCGCCCCTTTCTGCCCAAGTTTCCTGGCGTCTAAAGTAGAAGTGATGTAACTTTCCCCCTGGGGTTACTGAGGGCCAGAGTGGGTGTGAATTTGGCACTGTGCACTTAGAAGGCACAGAATACACAGTGGCTGGGGCTCTGCTGGGAATGGGCAGCATCCAGGCCAGTGTGCGCTGACTCTCCCAAGCGCCAAGCACGTGCACACACTGGCTGCACTCCTGCTCTCTCTCTCTCTCTCTCTCTCTCTCTCCCCCCCCAGAGGCAGGATGGTGCAGTGGTGAGAGCACACACTCTGGAGCCAGGTGGCCTGGGTTCAAACCCATGCCCTGCCACTTGCTGGTTGTGGGTCTCTGCATGAGTTACCAGACTTCTGTGCCTCAGTTTCCTCACTTGTAAAATGGGGGTGATGATCACCACCCCGTAGGGTAGCGTAAGGGTTTAATGAGTTAATGTGTGTTGGCGCTGAGAAGGTCACCTGGCGTGGGCATGGTGGACAGCATGTGCTCAGTGGAGGAGCAGATGCGCACAGCTAGTGGGTTCCAGAGGTCCCGTCTTGCAGGTGAGAATATGGAGGCTCAGAGAGCCGCGTGAGGGACTTGCCCCAGGTCTCACAGCTGCTTCAGGCAAACTTGAGGTCACCTGCACCCCAGGCATTCACACAGTGCCCTCCTTGGGGATGGGGTCCAAGCCTATCTCGTTCTTCCCAGCCACCTGCAGGACACCCAGAAATGTTTCTGGCTGCTGGCCAAGTGGGCACCACCAGGAGAGAGTGAGGCTCTAAGGGTGGCAGTGCTAGCAAAGGTCACAGACAGTAGCCCCACTTCCCTGTCCATTTCCCCTCCAGACCTGTGTCTGGGTAAATCACAGCCCAGGGCAGGGGCTGGGGAAGCCAGGGGCCCAGGAGGCCCCAGCGTGTCTGAGCCAATGGCTCCGGGCCCCAGCAAGCATCCCCGCGTGCCAGCACCCAGGCCTGCCAGAGCCCCAGGGCTCCTGCGGGAAGTCCCCGGGGCTACCCAGCAGTCTGCCCTCTTGGACCAGCTCAAGGCCTGGTCTGTGGAGCTGAGGGGTACATGCGCTGGGCCTGCCATCGCAGGCTGCCAGCCTGGCCTACTGAGGGGGCCAGGTTTGGCCAGAAAGTCAGGCCTGTGTGCCGCGTGGCAAAGGCATTACTTCCGACAACACCTACACATGCCAGACCCTGCCCTGGGTCCCTGATGGCCACAGGTTCTAGGTGGCACTGGCCCGGTCCTTGGGAGCTCAGGCCACGGTCCACTGCTCCCATTTTCCAGGTGAGGAGGGAGATGGGGCTTGGAGCAGTTGGCAGGCTCGTGGGCTCCGGACGGCAGTGTCGGCAGGGGCTGCGGTCTGTAGGAAGTTGCTGGGCCAGGGATGGCTGCAGCCTGCCCGAGTGTGGTGTTCGTCTCTTGCAGACCAGCCAGTTCCTGCTGGAGGCTCCTGGTGTCATCCGGGGAGACCATGTCCAGGTCCCTGGACTGTCTGCTGTGGCTGCTCCGGAGCACCTCAAGCCAGCGGGGCTGTACCCTGTTCATCATCAGCTTCAAGTTCATGTTTTTGGTCTCCGTCATGATCTACTGGCACATTGTGGGGGAGCCCAGGAGCCAAGGACAACTCTCTAACCTGCCTGTTGACGTCCCCTGCCCCCACCTGGTGCCCCCCACACTGCCCCTCAGCACCCCACCTCCAGGCAACATCTTCTTCCTGGAGACCTCAGACCGGACCAACCCCAACTTCCTGTTCATGTGCTCGGTGGAGTCGGCCGCCAGGGCCCACCCGGAGTCCCGGGTGGTGGTCCTGATGAAAGGGCTGCCCGGCGGCAACGCCTCCCTGCCCCGGCACCTGGGCCTCTCGCTTCTGAGCTGCTTCCCCAACGTCCAGGTGCTCCCACTGGACCTCCAGGAGCTGTTCCGGGACACGCCTCTGGCGGCCTGGTACGTGGCCATGCAGCAGCGGTGGGAGCCCTACCTGCTGCCCGTGCTCTCCGACGCCTCCAGGCTGGCGCTCATGTGGAAGTTCGGGGGCATCTACCTGGACACGGACTTCATCGTCCTCAAGAACCTGAGGAACTTGACCAACACGCTGGGCACTCAGTCCCGCTACGTCCTCAACGGCGCCTTCTTGGCCTTCGAGCGCCACCACGAGTTCATCGCGCTGTGCATGCGCGACTTCGTGGCCCACTACAACGGCTGGGTCTGGGGCCACCAGGGTCCGCAGCTGCTCACGCGCGTCTTCAAGAAGTGGTGCTCCATCCGCAGCCTGGGCGAGAGCCACGCCT
This sequence comes from Macrotus californicus, assembly GCA_007922815.1. Classification (NCBI taxonomy): domain Eukaryota; kingdom Metazoa; phylum Chordata; class Mammalia; order Chiroptera; family Phyllostomidae; genus Macrotus; species Macrotus californicus. The sequence goes on from VMDR010002163.1 coordinate 25,260, forward strand.
GCCGAGGCGTCACAGCCCTGCCCTGCGAGGCCTTCTACCCCATCCCCTGGCAGAACTGGAAGAAGTACTTCGAGGATATCAGCCCCGAGGAGCTGCCCCGACTGTTCAACGGCACCTACGCCGTCCACGTGTGGAACAAGAAGAGCCAGGGCACGCGCCTCGAGGCCACATCCAGGGCACTGCTGGCCCAGCTCCACGCCCGCTACTGCCCCACGACGCACAAGGCCATGGAGATGTACTTGTGAGGGGCCTGGCCGCACCCAGCATCCGGTGGGGAGGGGCATCCAGCCGCCCTTCCTGGGGAGGCAAGGTGAGGGGTGGGGGGCAGGGAACAGGTGGTCTGAGAGGTGTTTTTGGAGGGCTCTGCTCCCTTCGAGCCAGGATGATGCTGGTGGGACACCCCAGTGGCCTGTGTGCTGTCTCAGGGTCAGGGCTGCAAGCTGGGGTAGAGGGTTCCCAGCCAGAATCAGCTGGAGTGAGCCGGGCAGGGGTGGGTGGGGAGTGCCCTGGGTCTGCTGGACAACATGAGAAAGCTATGGACATCAAAGCATCTTCCAGGCACCCCAAGGAAGCCAGGTTTTGGGGCCCAGGTGGCCGGGTTGGGAGCAGCCTCAGAGGAGCCCAAGGCAAGGGGGGAGGAAGGTGGGCCCCCAGTTGAAGGGCACGGAGGCTGCTGTGGGAGAGCAGTGGACAAACTCGGCCCTGAGATCCCAGGGTAGGGCTTGGCTCTCTCCTGGTTTTGGTGTTTCTCAGGCTGAGGCTGGCACAGCTGGCCTGGGGAGCATTTGAGGGGAGGCCCTGCGTGCCCTCCCCGTCCTTCTTTCCACAGATGTCACAAGGGTGACAGCTGCCCACTCTAGGGGCCTAGGGGTGCGGAGTATTTTTGGCTTGGGAAAAGCATTTTAAAGAAAACACTCCCACCCTGCTGGTAATAAACGCAGGAAAATGGCAAACATAACAAAGTGACTCACAGGCATCTAGTGCTGTGGTCCAACACACCGCTCACGGCCCTCTCCGCGCCGTGCTACAGGTGGGAAGCACCGCGGGGCCTGGCCGTGACTTGCCTGGGATCGAGCCTAGATCAAAAGGTCTGGGCCAGAAGAAGGTCAGTGCTTGGAAGGGCAAGGCCCCGGCTGGTTGGGGTTGAGTGAGGAAGCCGCCTCAGAGCTGGGCGTTCCAGCAAAAGGCCTCCCCTGCAGGACTGGGGGTGCTGCCAGCAACTCTGGGGCTCTGCGTGCTGCTCTTGGCCAGCGGCAGGGGAGGTGTTCAGAGGCTTCTGGATTCTGCCTGCAGACAGTCGTGGGCCGTCTGCTGTGGTGGTAAGCTCCCTGGCTCCAGTGGCATTCAAGAGCAGGTGATGTTTTTTATGCAGACAGTGGATTATCTGTCATTTATTTCTCCATAACATCATTTCACCTGTCTTAATTTTTTTTAGAATAGGCAGATTTTACTTTAATATACAAGTAGGATAGATAACTATATGTGTATATACTTAGACAAGTGAGATGACCTCTTAAGTCAAGCATGGTTTGATTAGTCATTTGGCCACCATATAGTGAGTGTCAACTATGTGTCACCATATAGAGATGAAACAGCCACATGTCACTCCCTCACCCTAAACTCTTCTGTGGCTCCCTATTCCTAGGGCACAAAGCCTACCTCCTGGGTCCAGTATTCAAGGCCCTCAGGGATCTGGCTACGCCTCCTTCTCCAGCCTTGAGCTCTGCTCTCCATCCACACTAAACTATGCATATATATTTTTAAAGATTTTATTTATTTATTTTTCAGGGAGGGAGAAAGAGGGAGAGAAACATTGATGTGGGAGATACATTGATCCATCGGTTGCCTCTCGTTTGCTCCCTACTGGGAACCTGGCTGCAACCCAGGCACGTGCCCTTCCTGAATCGAACGGGGTACTTTTGTTTCACAGGCCGGCGCTCAACCCACGGAGGCACCCCAGCTGGGGCTGAAACTATATATTCTTGGCTCGCTTCCCCACCCTCATGTCCCCATGTCAATACTCTCACTGCCCTTCCCAACCATCTTCACCAGCAAACCCTTGTTCCTTCCCATAAGGCCGATGTCCCCTCCAGGAAGCCTTCCCTGATTGCCCTGCCTCCAGCCCCATAGCTCCCATGCATCCTCCATGACCACTGGGTTCTCCACCATCCCTCCAAACGTCTTGAAGGGCAGAGCCATGTCAAGGCCCTCTCAAGGCCGTTCTTGGGGTCGGGGTCGGGCTCCCAGTGGGGGGACACCCCCGTATCTCTGTGAGGGCCTCAAGAAGTTCCTGTCAGTCCATGTAGAGCCGAGTGCCCTCCAATTACCCCAGCACCTAACCCAGAGGGTCAGGCCCGGCCAGAGCAGCTGCTGCCAGCCGGCAGGAGCGCAGGCTTACAGAATATTCACAGGCCTCCGTAGAGAACCTTGTTCTGGAAACACGGCCCAGGAGGCAGCCTTGGCCCCAGCCTCCTCACACCGTGCTAGGCAGGACCAAGAACAGGAGAACTCTCAGATGTTCCTGGCACCCTTGGCTCTGAGAAAGTGGGCATGGGGGGACGGGTGGGGCACAGAGTACGCTCCAACCATCAGTTTGGAAGTGGGGGTGGAGCTTGCTGAGACAACTGCCTGAGGCTGCAGCTGGAAACCAGCGTGGTTCCAGCTGGTCAGAAACTACAGCAGCATTCTGGAGGATGTGTGTGGGCGGGGCCAAGGTAACAGGGGAAAAGCTGATTGGGTCTGCGCCCTGACGCAGACAGGTGACCTCACCAAGCAGCCTCGAGGACCCCAGCCTCCACCCACCCCGGTGCTGTGTTCTTAACCTCCTCTGAGCTTGAAGCAACTGTCCTAATGCCCCGGGCAGGGAAGGGGAACCTGAAGACCCCCTTTCCTGCCTCCTGGCCTCCGCACCCCAGCCAGAGCCCTGCCTGCTGCTCTTGCAAAGAGGGGAGGAGTGGTACCTACCTCCTAGCATGGTCGTGACCAAATGAGCCAGCACGGAGCACATTGTTATAACACACCTGTGCCTTCTACTTGGGGAAAGGGTAACTCAGCAAGTGGGAGGCAATACTGGGATTTGAACCCAGGTCTTGGCTAGGTCTAAGGACTGAGGACTGAGCTTAGATCAGGAAGAAGGCTGGCTGGGGGAGCTGAACAGGGCTTCTCACCTCCCTGTGCACCCATAGACAGAGCCCAGACCCCTCTGCTTGACTCATTCCAGAGAGACCGTGCTTTTTGTTCTGTCCCCTGCCAAACTCAGTGCCCTGCTCCCTGGCGGCCTCAGGCTGCCCCTCCTTGGCGTAGGAGGTGGAACTCAGTTCTCAGAAAGGAAAAGGGAGGGGCGGCTTTGATGGAGGCCTGCCCTGGGGCCAGTAATCAGATCCTAGGAACCCTGAGGTTGGCTGTCAGTGTGCTGACAGATGTTTTTGTCCGGGACTTGGGGAAGAAGATGAGGACCCAGCCCTTTACTGGGGGGCAGTGAGGGGCCTCAGGCAGGGTGCAGTCGGTTATTTAATGAGCCTGCCTTGGCTGGCCCAGCACAGGCTCGTGGGTAAGAGGACAATTCTGCTTGCTGCCACGTCAATATTCAACTTCCTGTTTAAATATTAAATTGAACGTCCTCCATCTGAGTGCCCACAGAAACCCGGGATGAGTGAGTAACTTGGGGCTGCGTTCCTGAAAGTCGGGCTTCACGGTTCACTTGTTCCTAAACCTCTGCTTGTCCTAACCCGGGCCAGCCAGTTCAAGGCATGCTGGGAATCCTGCTGTGAGATTGAGGGTCAGGACCGGACAACTGGCCGAGGACTCAGGTTTCACCTGGGCTTTGGTGGAGGAGGGGGACATCCACTCCTTGGGCAGGGACGGCTGCAGGAAGGAACCAAGTTGGTGGGCGAAACTGCATCTGGGTGGGGTGGTGGCTGGGCACCCCCCAACAGGAAGACATTCCTCACAGCCATAGTGTACCACCAAGAAACATCAGGACCAAGCCTTTATCCCCACCGACTTGCAAGGAGAGAAGGCTTGCGGCTGCTAGAAGCAACTCAGGTGGCTGAAACCTTGGGGGCATGGGTACCCCACCTGAGGAATGGCTAAGGCACTGGGGGAGCTGACCGAAGGAAAGACTGCATGATAGAGCCACTTAAATGAGATAGAAGATTGTTTCTCCCTCACATCACAGCCCCACGGTGTGCTCCAGACCACACGACCACTCTGCTATCCCCAAGACTGAGCTTCGACGGGGCTCCAGCTGCTGCATTTTCCAGGTCCATGGGCAGGGGGTGAGTGGGAGTGGGGAGGCGCTCAAGGCCAGGTCTTTAGGAAGATAATCCCGGAAGTTGCTCACCTTACTTATGCTCACATCCCATTGGTCTGGACTTAGTCACGTGGCTACCCCCAGCTGCCAAGGATGTTGGGAAGTGTAGTGTTCATCTGGGGGCCAAATATCCAGCTAAACTTCAGTATGTTCTATTACTAAGTGGGTGACAGAAAGAATGGACACTAGAGGATGGTTAACAGAGCCTGCCACACGTAACAAGGAATCTGGGGAAAGGGTGCCTCCAGAGCTGGTTAATTCAGCAGCTGATCAACATCTTTATATCTTCAAGGGTCCAGCATGTTGGCTTTATCTCAGGCTTATTGCCTCCTGTCCTCAGGAGGACTGCCACTGCTCTAGGCATCACAGCCTTATGCACTGATGCAAAAAGACAGAAAAGAGACTGTTCCTCCCTTGTGTCTAGGAAAACTTTCTCAGAAGGTCCCCTGTCCAACTGACTTCCTCTGTCACTGGCCCATTCCTAATCCAATTACTAGCAAAGGGAATGGAATGACCAGGACTGGTTTATACCAGTTGACACTGGTCTCAGATTCAGGGGCTGGGACAGGCCTCACTTCCTCTACAACACAAAGTCACCTGAAGAAAATCAGGTTTCCCTCACCAGAAGGAGGGTAGGAATGATTGTGGGTAAGGAGCCTCTATGCGAACTGGCACTTCCCACCCCTCTGCTCTGCCCCAAGCCCGGGCGCAGACTCCCCTGCTCACGCCTACTGCTGGAGTAGACGTGGTTTCATTCAGCTCCCGCTTGTGAAGAGGACCCATCTGCACTTAGCACAGGCGAAAACTGAGGCTCAGAGAGATTGGGGGACTTGCCTAAGGCCACACAGCCAGTACCTGGCAGACCTGCAGTCCCAGTCCAGGTGTGCGGAGCTCAAAGACAGGCTCCTCCCTTTGCAGGGCGCCCTAGCAGAAGTCCTGTGACTGGCCCTTTTCAGGTCTAAGACCAGCAGAAGTAGCCCCGTGAAATATCTCAGGATGGTGTGGCAGGCAGAGTGTTTTTGGAGAAACACAAGTTTTTTCCTACATTGAAACTGAGTGAACAATTCACAGTAGACTAAGGCTCTTTGCAAAATCATCCTCTTATGTCCGTTTTGCCAGGTGAGGGCACAGTTTCATTGGCCTCTCGCTCACCCCGGGACTGGCTGGTGCTGACGCCCTTTCTTGTGGGGATGTCACTTGGGATTTATTCCTGTGGCAAATAGCGCTGGCAAAAAAGAGTGGCCTAAGCAAGCCAGGAGCTAGTTTCTCACTTGTGTGGAAGCCTAGAGATGGGCAGCCCACGGCTCGTGTGGCAGCTCCACGGTATCACCAGGGCCAGGGTTCCCATCAGCTTGCGGCTCCACCATGCTCAGCATGGCTTCCACCTCGTGGCCCAAAATGGCTGCTCAAGTGCCAGCATCACGTGCTTGCACTCCAGCCAGAAGGAAGGAGGGTGGACTGAAGTGGGGCGGCACTCTCTGCCTGTTAGCGGGCGTTCCCAAAAGTGGCATGTGGCATTTGCACTTCATACGTCATTTGCAGGAATTTAGTCACAGGAGTTTAGTGCAGCAGAGGGTTAAACAGCCATGCGGCCTCCTCACGGGCCAAGATGGCCTGGAGCTGGCATGGCCTTTGTAGCCACATCGATGAGTCATTGGACGCAAACTGTCCCTGGAAGAAGACACGACTGTGGGCGGCAGTTCTTCAGCCCAGGCCACCCTAAAGGGAATCTTAGGTGGCCCTGGCTGGTGTGGTTCAGTGGATTGAGCGCAGGCTGCAAACCAAAGGGTCTGCAGTTCGATTCCCAGTCAGGGCACATGCCTGGATTGCAGGCCAGGTCCCCAGTAGAGGACGTGTGAGAGGCAACTACACATTGATGTTTCTCTCCCTCTCTCTCTCCCTTCCCCTCTCTCTAAAAATAAATAAATAAAATCTTAAAAAAATAAATTAAGGGATCTTAGCATGACGGGCCACACTGCAGCAGCATTCTCAGCAGCTGGGAGCACACCCTTCCTGCCAGGAGGCTGCTCAGCTCAGCTCAGCTCAGCACCCGCCCCAGCGCTGTAAGGCTCGATTCTTGTGAGGTTCAAAGACAGGCAAAATAATCCACGGAGTTAGCGTCGTGGCTGTCCTGGGAGGGGGCCTCCCAGGTTCTGGTTATTGTTTCTATATCTGGTGCTGGATACACGGGTGTGTCGCTTTGTGAACATTCACTGATCTCACGCAGATGGTTTGTGGTTTGTGTGTCGATAATGTGTACACAAAACAGTCAGACAGAGACCGTGAGGGTGGAGGAAGGAGAGTGGGAACCTGTCAGGCGGCACTGTGGGCCTGGGCGTGGGGAGCCTTGGTGCAGCCGGACGTCAGGCGTGGGGATGGGAGGATGAGCTCAGATGAGACTTGCATGTGAGGGGCCCCTGGAGACATGGCTCGGGGCTCCATGAAGCCTGGACTGAGGAGACCCCAAGGCCATGGCCAGTGATGCCTCAGAAGGGCTGGCTGGACCTGAGTGAGGGAGCAGAATGAGGACTGAAGGTCAAAGACCCATCGTAGTGGGGTGCTTGGGGTGCCTGCTCCCAGAGACAGGGTCCTGGAGAAGCGGCTGGAGGAGGCGGAGAGAGGGCCCGAAGCCAGTGGCGTGTGAGAAGGAAGCCAGGGGCGGGGCGGGGGAATCCCGGAGCTCACAGGGAGCCTCAGTAGGAGGATCAGAAGCTGGGGCGCACAGCCCCCACCCCCACCCGGTGTCAGCAATCCCAGGTACTCCCCCTTTGGACTCAGACAGAGAGCAGGCCACACCTGCCTATTTACAGAAGGGGGTTGCCCACAACCAGGGGGGCCTTGCCGGGATTCCAGACAGATGGGGGGGCTGGCGGGGCTGCTAGAGGTTCACCCGGGTCTCAGCCAGCTGGGCCCACACCCTCCGAGGCAAGGACTGTTAGGGGCCATGGTAATCTGGGCCAGATGCAGGCGGCCTGCCCAGTGTGGAGGACAGGGCTGGGCTGGAGAGCAGTGTCCCCGGGCCCATCGCTGGTCTATGGGACCAAGGGAGCTCCTTTCCTCTCTGAGCCTCCGTGTCCTTACCCAGGAGGCACAGGAACCTTTCTGCCATCAGACCGTGAGCTCCTCTGGGAGCCTGGACTGGAGTCCCCTCTTGGCCTGGCCCAGTGCAGGGTAGGGCAGGATGTCATGCTTGTCGAGAGTCCCCATGTCCCCAGAAGGCTCAAGGAAGGACCCGCATACAAGCAGGGCTTGCTCTCCCACAATTCCCCATGAGCCTCAGGCCCTCCTCTGGCGCAGTTTTGCCCTAAAGACCTCAGGGCCCCTACGACAGGGCTGATGGGGTGGGACAGGCCTCCTGACCAGCCAGGAGGGGAAGGACCACGTCAGGCCAAGGGACTTAGGGCCTCGAGGCCTTTGACCTAATCACATCAAATATTACTGTAGGAAGTCAAGGGTTACTTGGGGTTATGCAAATTGTACTCCATGGAGACCCCCGGAAGGCTGCCCTGCCATGTAATGGAGAAAACAATGTCCTCGGGGCCAGCAGACGTGGACCACAAATTCCCCATGACACCTGAGCAAACCGCATCCTTTCTGAGCCTCAGACTTTTTCATCTGTGAAGTGGGGGCAGGGAACCATGGAGTCTTTAACTAGTTTCTGACCCTAAAGTCCCCAAAGGAATTAGGGTCACCAGGGCCCTTGGGGGTAGAGCTGGGACGCAGCCACAGGCCCTTCCAGAGGCCTGGCTGGACTGGGGCTCTGGCCCGGTGGCCCTGGGGGGTGGGCAGTGAGGCTGCGTCAGCACCTGGGAGGCAACTTCTGGACGCAGCCGGCAGAGCTGCAGGGCACCAACCCGGGAGACCACTCGCCTCACAGTCTGGAGGCAGTGGAGGCCCAAGCAATGTCCCCAGATGGCAGGCACAGTCCACATGCCACCTCACCCAACCCTCTGAGAGGAGTATCATGATTGTCATTTTGCCAAAGAGGTGACGGTGCCCAGAGAGGGCACAGGAATTCCCACAGTAACACAGCGTGCTCTGGCCACAGGAACAACTCCATCTGGAGCACAGAAGCACCCCCACCTCCGGCCTGACCCCATGGTTCCTTCCCAGAATCCACTGTCCACCCCCTGCCCTTCACACGCAGATCACCTCTGACTCCTCTGCATGTGAGGAGAGCCCAAGGAGAAGGACAAAGTGGCCGAATAACCCCTTTGACAGGTACAGGACTTTGCATCTCACAAGCACCCCCTCTCCCTCATCTGCACAAGAACTCCACGAGGTAAGTATTAGCTCCCCTTTACCAAAGAGACATCCACCTGAAGTCCACAGCTAGTGGAGGCGGGACCAGACACCGTCCAGGCCTACTGACCCCGAGCCCAGGCACTGCACTGCTGTGCCATCCTTCAAAACCCCCAGGAAGGGCCAGCTCATGAATGGGGGCATGCAGGGAGGCTCACAGCTCCCCCTCCTTCCACTCTCAGCACGCCCCTCTGTCAAGTGCATCCCATCCGTCAAACCACAGGGCACTGCCAGCCAGGACTCTGACTCTCAAAAGGGAGAGTTCAGGCAGAGAGAAGCCCCTCCCCACCAGTGGCAGCTATCCCCGTGCCTGGCCCAGCCCCCCAACTCCTGGGAGAGGCCTCCACCCTCCCTGACTCTGCAGGTGCCCAGGCCTCTCATCCCATAGCCTTTCGTGGGCTGGCTGGAGCCGAACAGCCTCCACAGCCCCAGAGGATGCCAGCTGGACTGATGCAACTCTCAGCCACTCGCAGGGTCCCCTGAGTCCCCTGCATCCTCTGGGGCTGGACAGGGAAGAGGAAGGAAGCACAGAGGCTCACGAGGCCTTTCAATGTGTGGCCCTGATTTCTCTCTGCAGCTACACTGGCACTCACTCGCCCCTCAGACTGTGAGCTCCTCCAGGGGGTGGCCAGCCCATGTCTGATTCATCCAGGAGGCCCCAGCATCCCCTGCCTGGCCCCTGTCACCAAGCGGGTGTCAGGTGACCGTCTGTGAAATGAGTGAATGAGTGAATGAATGAATGAATAAATAAGAGAAAGGAAGCAGAGTCTCCCTGTGTCTGCCAGGGTGCAGTCAGGAAAGTAGAAACCTTACCAGTTTATTCAGAGAGTTTCGTATCAGCAGTTGGTTAAAGGTGAACTGAAAAGTCATAAAGGAACCAGAGGTCAGCGGAGACAGCCAACCTCCGGAAGCAGCTGCCACATCTAGGCTGGGGACCACAAGGGAAGGGTGGGATTAACTGGAACCCAGAGGCTTGGAGGAGGCGCCCCTGGCCCTGGAAGCCCACCTGGGAGGAGGCGCTGTGCCTCTGGGGGGCCGGTGCCTGAGCCTCTGAGGAGGTGGACGCAGCTGGTTGTCTGAGTGAGGAGACAAAGACCATTTTTTGGAGACGACTTTGAAACTGGAGCTAAGTGCCCTGAAGAGCCCAGAAATAAGCCCTTAAAATCAGTTTTTCCACATGCAGTGACGGAAAACTGGATATCCGCACGCAAAAGAATGAGGTTGGACCCCTCCTCACACCGTATACCAAAATCCATTCCAAATGTATCTAAGAGCTTTAATATAAGAGCCAAAACCACAGAACTCTTAGAAAAAAATATGGGAATTAATCTTTATGATTTTAGGTTAGGCAATGGTCTCTTAAATATGACACCAAAAGCACAAATCAGGGGGAAAAAAAGATTAAATTGGACATAATCAAAAGTAAAATGTTTTCTATTTCAAAGGATACCGTCAAGAAAGTGAAGAGAAGCCACAGAATGGGGGAAGAATATTTGCAAATCACACCTCCGATAAGGGCATTGGCATCTGGAACACATAAAGGGCTCTCACAACTCAGAAATAAAAAGACAACCCAGTTTAAAAATGAGCCATGGATGTGAACGGCATTTCTCCCAAGAAGACGAGCAAATGGTAATAAGCACGTAAAAAGATGGCCTACATCGTTAGTCGTTAGGGAAATACGAATCAAAACACAATGAGCTACCACGTCACATCCCCTTGGATGACTGACTGTCATCAAAAAGAAACACTGACAAGTGCCAGTAAAGATGTCAGAGATCGCCCTGACCGGTGTGGCTCCGTTGGTTGGGCATCGTCCCGCAAAAGGAAAGGGGGTTGGTTCTATTCCCAGTCCGGGCACAGGCCTGGGTTCCAGGTTCGGGCCCCGAACGGGGTGAGTATGAGAGGCAGGTGATCGATGTTTCTCTCTCACATGGATCTTTCTCTCCCTCTCTTTCTCCCTCTCTTCTCCTCTCTCTAAAAGTAAATAATAAAATCTTTTTTTAAGAAAGATATCAAAAATTGTAAAACTCATGCACAGCTGGTGGGAATGTAAAACTTTAGAAGAGTGTATGGTGGTCCCTCAGAAAGTTAAGCATAGAATTACCCTATGACCCAGACATTCCCTTCCTAGGTAACACCCAAGAGAAGTGAAAACATAAATCCACAAAAATCATGGACGTATATGTTCATGGCAGTATTATTAATAATAACCAAAAGGTGGAAACAACCCAAATATCCATCAACTGGTGAATGGATAAATCCATACACTGGAATATTACTCAGGAGTGAAAAGGGATGAAGTGCTGATACACGCTACCACACGGATGAACCTTCAAAACATGCTCAGTGAGAGAAGACAGACAGAAAAGGCCACGTGTTGCCTGGCTCCACATACAGGGCATGTTCCGAATAGACACATCCACAGAGACAGGAAGATTAGTGGTTGCCAGGGGAGTGGGAGTGACGGCTAATGGGTGTGGGGTTTCTTTTTGGAAAGGTGGAATGTCCTAAATTTAGTGGTGATGGTCACACCACTCTGTGAGTGTATGGAAAACCCTCCGGGCAAATGTTATGGGATCTCAGTAATGCTATTGTTTTTTTTTTTAACAGTTAACATATACTTTCCTTTTTTTGGTTTCGTGGATAAGGAGGAGCCCAGCATGGCCGGGAGGCATCTCAGGCTCAGCCTGCATTTCAGGGGAACCATTGCTGTGTCCACTGGAGGAAACCCCACCCACTCTGAGTCGCAGGAATTGGAAACAAAAATCTGTGAGTGATCACACTGGGTGTTGTGACGATTCCTGGCTAGGGTTCTGAGATGAGACACATTGGTCTCTGATTCGGTGCAGACTCTGTATCCTCTAAGGCAGAATCCCATCGTTTTTTTTCCTCACATGCAAGTCATTATTTCTGTAGTTCTTTTTTTATACACATTTTATTGATTATGCAATTACAGTAGTCCCAATTTTTCCCCCTTTGTCCCCCTCCACCCGGCAAATCCCCCCCACCAGTGGTTCATGTCTATGGGTCATGCATATAAGTTCTTTGCTTTCTCCATTTCCTATACTGTTCTTAACATCACTTCCTGTCTGTTCTGTACCTGCCAATCTGTACTTCTTAATCCCTGCACACTTTCCCCTATTCTCCCCCTTCCCCCTCCCAACTGATAACCCTCCAAATGATCTCCATATCTATCATCCTGATCCTGTTCTGGTTGTCTGCTTAGTTTGTTTTTTAGATTCAATTGTTGGTGGTTGTGAATTTATTGCCATTTTAATCTTCATAGTTTTGATCTTTTTCTTAAATAAGTCCCTTCAACATTTCATATAATAAGGGCTTGATGAGGATGAACTCCTTGAGTTTTACCTTGTCTGGGAAGCTTTACCTTATCTGCCCTTCGATTCTAAGTGATAGCTTTGCTGGATAGAGTCATCTTGGTTGCAGGTCCTTGCTTTTCAACACTTTGAATACTTCTTGCCAGTGCCTTCTTGCCTGCAAAGTTTCTTTTGAGAAATCAGCTCACAGTCTTATGGGAACTCCTTTGTAGGTAACTCTCTGCTTTTCTCTTGCTGCTTTTAAGATTCTCTTTTTATCTTTAACCTTTGGAATTTTAATTCTGATGTGTCTTGGTGTGGTCCTCTTTGTGTCCATCTTGCTTGGGACTCTCTGTGCTTCCTGGACTTGTATGTCTATTTCCTTCACCAAATTAGGGAAGTTTTCTTTCATTATTTATTCAAATAAGTTTTCAATTTCTTGCTCTTCCTCTTCTCCTTCCAGCACCCCTATGTTTCAAATGTTAGTACATTTGAAATTGTTCCAGAAGCTCCTTAGCTTATCCTCGTTTTTTAAAAGTTCTTTTTTCTTCTTGCTGTTCTAATTGAATGTTTATTTCTTCTTTATGCTCCAAATCATTGATTTGATTTTTGGCTTCATCCACTCCACTACTGATTTCCTGTAAATTTTTTCTTTATTTCACTTAGTGTAACCTTCCTTTCTGCCTGGGTCTTTTTTATGCTGTTGAAGTACCCAATGAGTCCCTTGAGCATCTTAATAACGGTGTTTTGATAGATTGCTGCATCTGATAGATTGCTTATCTCTATTTTGTTTAGTTCTTTTTCTGTAGTTTTGTTTTGTTTTTTTTCATTTGGGCCATATTTCTTTGTCTCCTCATTTTGGCAGCCTCCCTGTGTCTATTTCTGTGTATTAGGTACAGCTGCTTTGACTCCCTGTCTTAGCTGCATGGCCTATTGTAGAAAGGCACACCTGTAAGTTAGGTGGGGTGGAGCGTTAGGTAATTTCCAGGGCGGGATAACCTGCGTGAACCAGATTGATGGAGTCTCAGATATGGTGTCACTGCTCTGTGGCTCTGTCTGGAGGGAGGGCTCAAAAAAGGGGCGATGGCTGGTGCCTGGCCTCTGGGGTTTTGTCCAGGGGGAAGCTGTCTCCCCGCACTCACTCTGACACCAGACACTTCAGTTGTTCAGCGTGTGCCACTGGTGCCTCTGCAGCTGCTTCTCCACCGCTGGAGCCCAGAGGGAGTGAGTCTGCGTAAGTCCTAAGTCTTTTCTGGGCCCTTTAAGAGAAGACACCTGAGAATCCCAGTTTCTGCCTCTGTCCCAACCCCCACTGGTTTTTACAGCCAGAAGTTATAGGGACTTATCTTCCTGTCACTGGAACCCTGGGCTGGGTGGTCTGGTGTGGGGCTGGGATCCCTTGCTCCTGAGGTATCCCTTCCAATTTGTATCCACCACACGTGGGTGTGGGACCCCGGTTCCGTGTCTCCACACATCTCCGCCTCTCCTACCCATCTGGGTGAATGTGACTTCTTTAATTCCTTGGTTATTGGACTTCCATACGGCTCGATTTTCTGATGATTCTGGGCAATAGTTGTTTTGTATTTTAGTTGTAATTTTTGCTATGGTTGTACAAGGAGGTGAACCATGTTCACCTAGGCCTCCATCTTGACCGGAAGTTGAGAACCCCATCTTTGTAAGTGTTGCCTCCTTACTGGACATGTAACTTGAGTCTTCAGTAGTTTATGCCCCATTCTCTGTTCCTGGGGTATCTTAGAGACAATAGCTTAATAAAAGTCCACTCTGCCCTAGGGGATTTCCCGCTGGATTGTGGGTAAAGTCCAGACAACCATGCTCTCCAGCTGCAGAGTGGCGGGGGGGCGGGGGGGCGGGGATGGGAGGGGGGTGGGGGCAAGCATCAGGTTTGACCCTAGCTTGGTCTAAAGGCCCAAGATGTGATTCTCTTCCGAGCTCAGATACAGGGTGGGGCAAAAGTAGGTTTATAGTTTGAGTAAGTGAAACACTGAGTTTATTCTTGTATTCTTATGTATTAATTATCGTATTATTTTCCACATGAACAACTGTAAACCTACTTTTTCCCATCCCAGTATTCAGGAAAAGTCCATTCTACTGGAGTCTGAGAGGAAACAACAGGGGAGAAATGATGATGGTGATGATGATGATGATGGTGATGATGATGACGGTGATGATGGTAGCGACTACATGTTTTTGAGCCCTTTATTCTGAGCCAGGCACTATCGTAAGCACTTTGTATATATGTTTAACTCACTTTGTCCGTCATGTTCACCCTTTGAAGAAAGGACTATATTGACTCTACCTTGCAAGAGTTCAAAGCACCTTCTAAGCCAGGGTGATTCATTTGTGGTCGATGTCATTTCACCAATTTCTGCTTCTGTGTTTGGCCAGTCTGACTCTGGACACCCTAGTGAGGCACAATAGGCCTGTGCCCTTGGACAGTAACGCTCCATCCAAGAGAGGCCTCAGGCATAGAGGCTCTGCCCTCTGCCCTCTGCCCTTTATCCTCTGTCCTCTGTCCTTGGCTGACGCTGCCCTACCACCTTTCTTCCACTTCTGCCTCTTGCTGAGCCTCACCATGGCTGGGGCTCCAGATCCCAACCCTTTGGGCCCCCTGCCACATCTCAGTTCTGCTTTTGTCTTCCCCCAACCTCTGAGCCTCCCCATCCTGTCCCCTTTCCCAGGGAAGTCCCCACATGACCAGCAGGCCCAAGAGAAGCCAAGCAAAGCTGAATATTTTTTCACCAGGAAACTCCACACCCTAGCTATGCTGGGAAAACAATGCTTTTTTAAAAAATCGGTCGGGGGTGGGGGAAAAAAGCCAAATCACTCCATGATATTTTGGTAAAGAGAGGAAAAACCACCCCCCACCCACACACATACCCCAAAACTAGCATTTCACCAAATGGATTTCTGGCCATTGCAAAATGATCATAAACTGTCCTGACTTCCAGAAAGGCTGAAAGGAAAATTCATCTGCAAACAGTTTCCTACTTTCCGTTTGGGTTTGAAATGTAGTCCAACCCCCAGTTCTATTGCAGAAGGTCAGAACCGAGGCTGAGGCAACATAGTTCACATGAAGTAAAGGAGCAATAGATCAGCATTCCATCCAGAGCCTAGAAACTGCTGGAAGCCCTCCGTCCAGCCTAACCTTTTCCCACCACAAAGCCACTGAATTCCAGGACTGGGAGGGACAGTAGCCCCACTGGCCTACAGCTGTATCACTGGACAAGCACTTACCCTTCCACTTGAAGATAGTCTGTAAGCTATGATGCAATTTCAGATGCAAAACAAACACTGAAATGAACACTGGCTTAAAGAAGGTAGAGTTTTATTTCTCCCCTTAGGTAAGAGGCCAGAGATGGACAATCAGGGCTCAATGATTTAGCTGTTCCCCAAAGTCATCCAAACACCCCACGTTCCTGCTACCCTGCTCTGTTCCTCAACACTCAGTTTTCATCTCCTGGTCCAAAACAGCTGCTCCAGCTCCTGCCATTGCACCCACACTCAGCCAGTAGATCTGACCCAGAGATCGTTCTCATCACTTTTGCTATTAGCCCACTGGCTAGACCTTAATTGGAAGGGGAGCACAGAAAAACAATTGTTAGGTGGGAAGACAGGTGCCCAGCTATAGTCTATTGCTGTATTAAGACAGAGAGGTACACCTGTTTTCAACAAAGGCACATTTGTCAGAGGTCCAGGGATTCTTTGAAAAGCAGTCAGAGGCAACCTTTCGGCTTTGCTGTGTCCAGGAAGCTTTGGAAGCCATTCCGTTGAATATCCAGTGGATGGAGAAGAACCTTCAAACTCTGACGTGGTGGCTGTAGCCTTCAAAACTGCACCTCATTTTGTTGCCCCTCAGAGAGCTTGTGAACCTGGGCTCTGTTTATTAACTTTCGTGAAGGCCAAGGCGAATCCCAGGATTGCTGCTGAGTTGTTCGTACTCTTAGGAGTTCTAGTTAGCTCAGGGCCCATCTGTATTTTTCACCAGTCTTTCCTGAAACGTCATTGGGTAGTATGTAGTTACTTATTGCAAAATTATATTCACCTATATGCCAGTCATCTACAAAAACAATGATTAATTTTTCTACTTTGAAGACACACAAATGAGGAATAAAATCTGTTTTGGAATTCTAAAAAAAAAAGACAGAGAGGTAGGTGCCAGGGAGACGCCCGCCGTGCCTCCAAGGAGGGCTCCTATGGGAAAACAGGCCATTCTATGGTACATTTTCCAGAATGCACTGTGTCGAGTTATGAAGAATGTCGCATTTTGTTTTATTTGGAACTTGCAAGCATCTTGGGCACAGTTCCACCTTGTTGTTAGTCCAAAACCATGTTCCAAGACAAAAACCTAGTGGCTTTTGTACTTTGCTGATGGTTCCGAGGGTCGACTCTGTAGCCAGACCGCTCAGGCTTGACTGTAGGCTCCCTTCCTACAAGCCACAGCACTTTGGGCAAGTCGCCCCGCTGTTCGTGCCTCCATCTCTTGGTCTGTAAGATGAGGATAATCGTTCCTGCCGTATGACTGTCGGGGGATTGCATGTGGGGGCACCCAGCACAGTTCGGGGCACATCGGCAAAGCTCAGCAAGTACTGTTCATTCTATCGATGCTCTGCACCTGAGTCCACGGTCCCATCTCTGAGTGTTAGTTTCCTCATGCGTGAAATCAGGGGCGTATGGCTGCGGAGGAGCCCGCCCGTCTCTGTACGCACACAGCTCCCGCTCCTATCCAGGTGTAGAGCTTAGTTCCAACCCCGTGAGTCTCCGCTGGGCCCAGGGCCAAGGGACAGTGTGTCACTCTGCGCCTGACCTTTAAGAGAACAGGCAGTTTCCAGTTCCTCCCTCTGGGAACCCCAGCACCATGCGGTGAGGGAGCCCACGCAGCTGTCTGGACAGGTCCACATGGAGGACCAACGAGGCTCCCAGCCAGGTGAGTGAACCACCTGGGAAGTGAATCTTGCAGACACTCCACTAACCCAGCTGATCCACGTGGAGCTGTGGGAGGATCTTCCCGAGCCCACGGAACTGCGCCCTGTGAGCGAATAAATGATCGGTGTTTGAAGCGACTGCATCGGAGGCGGTTTGTCCTGAAGAGATGGTGACCAAGAGGACAATTTGATATGGAGAAGTGAAGTGTTGTGGGACCAAAAATGCGGAACATGTGGCTTTGGTCTGGGGTCTTTGAGGAAACTGTTAGTGAAACTTCACAGGCTTCCGGAGCAACGAGGAACCTGCTACTGGACTGCGGAAGAAACCGTAACCCTAGTTAAATAAGGCAGGCACCTGTTGTATTTTGTAAAGGCTTTTATTTACTTATTTTTAGAGAGAGGAGAAGGGAAGGAGAAAGAGAGGGAGAGAAACATCAATGTGTGATTGCCTCTCATATGTCCCCCACCAAGGACCTGACCTGCAACCCGGGCGTGTGCCCTGACTGGGACTCGAACCGGTGACCCTTTGGTTCCCAGGTCAGCGCTCAATCCACTGAGCCACACCAGCCAGGGGTGCAGGCACCTGTTTTAATCTCCTCTTCTTCATCCCATTGGTGACAGATGGATCCCCACCCTAGGGTTGTGGGAATGGCTGACAGATGACACCGAGGGCAGTTTATGCGTCACATATACTCACAACTGGGGGAAAGAGGACACCGCAGGCCACTCGAGGCCACACGGGGCAGCACTCAGGAACAGCATGGACAACTGGGGGTTGGGATGCAGGCTGCGTAGTATCAGGAGCGTGTGGTGCCCCTGGCTCACTGGGGAGGACGTGATGGGCTCCTGTGTGTGATTCTGCCGGCTGGCAGGGGACAAAGCCAATGCATGGGGAACAACAGGGCGGGTGTTTGAATAAGGGACCTTCTCACCAGGAGTGGGGTTGGAATCAGGGGGACTTGCCTTTAGGCCATTTGAGGTCCTTCGGATTTCACCAGACATCACCGCAGTAGGGCCTTGATTTCGGTCTTTATGCTACAATATTTAGCAAACGTGAAGTGAGAGACAGAAAAGGTATGCCACGAACATGTAGATCTAGTTAAAGTGATTTCCAGGCAGAAGGTCAAAAATGCCAGCTGTATTCTCTTAGCTGCTGGTGATCAAGTACAGGAGGAATGAGGAGCTAAAAAAAGAGCTACTCAGGGTTTAGTAGAATGAAGAGGAAACATACAGGAGCCAGGAATTGCTGGCTTCAAATCTGCACTCTTATGTAATTTCATGTTTTTAAACAATGGGGTGGATTCCTTTTAGAATATAATGTATATTAAAATGAAAGCTTTAAAAGTATATATTTTTATTTATTTAGACAGAGGGGAAAGGGGGGAGAACGCCCTCCTCCCCTGCCCCCTGTCCCCTGCCCCCCCCCAGGCATGTGCCCTGACCACCGGAATTGAACCAATGACCTTTTGGTTTGCAGGGAGGCACTCAGTCCACTGAGCCACACCGGTGAGTCAGGGAATAAAATGAAAGCTTCTTTTAGAAATCTTGACTACCTACAAAAGAGTTCCCATAAAACTATCAGCTGATTTCTCAAAAGAAACCTTACAGGCAAGAAGGGCCTGGAAAGAAGTATTCAAAGTCATGAAAGACAAAGACCTACATCCAAGATGACTCTATCCAGCAAAGCTGTCATTTAGAATGGAAGGGCAGATAAAGTGCTTCCCAGATAAGGTCGAGTTAAAGGAGTTCATCAACACCAAACCCTTATTATATGAAATGTTACAGGGACTTATCTAAGAAAAAGTAGATCAAAACTCAGAACAGTAAAATGACAACAAACTCACAACTATCAACAACTGAATCTAGAAAACAAAAACTAAGCAAACAACTAGAACAGGAACAGAATCACAGAAATGGAGATCACATGGAGGGTTATCAGTGGGGAGGAGAGAGAATGGGGGAAAGGGCACAAGGAATAAGAAGCATAAATGGTGGGCACAAAATAGACAGGGGGAGGTTAGGAATAATACAGGAAATGGAGAAGCCAAAGAACTTACACGTACAACCCATGGTCATGAACTAAGTGGGAGGGAATGTTGGGGGATGGGGGGTGCAGGGAGGGGGGTATAAAGGAGAGAAAAATATTGGGACAACTGGAATAGCATAATCAGTAAAATATACTTAAACAAAAATAAAATAAAAGAAGCAGAGGGAGGAAAAAATAAACCCGAAGTAATGATGTGATAGTGAAATCCAAGAGAAAAGAAATCTTGATTCTCCCTGTTCCTAGGACAGAGCCTGGCATGGAGCTCACCCGCCTTGATATGTACCCAGATGCCTCTGTCCTGCCCCGTCCTGCGTCCATTAGGTGAGTTCTTTCCCTGCAGATTAAGCTCCGTTTCCATTAAGAGCTCAAGGACACAGAGCGAGTGACCCTGCAACAAGCGGGCTGTTTGGGAAGCCAAGATGACCAAAAGCTACCGAGACGGTATTCTCCAGGCAGAGTTCCTTTTTTGTTCTGGTACAGCCACATACTGTTCCCCGGAGAAGACGGTCTGTGACGTCAAAGAGGACGCTGAGGGCCCAGGGGCTGGTCTCCGGGATCTCCTTCCAGGTGTCAACGGGCATGTGGGAAATGGACAGACCCATTCCTGCTGCCAGGGTCCCGGCGCCCTTCACAGGTCTCCTCGGCGTTTTCTTGGGCACCTTGCAGTCGTGAACGCTCCCATCTTAGCGACGAGACCATGGAGGCTCAGAGAGGCGGTTGCACAGCCAAGGTGTGAGCTCCTGTCTCTCTGAGGGTAACATTCATGCACTTTCAACCAGACCAGGAGCCCCCAAGAGTCCCCAATCTCAGCTGAGGATGAGACTACATGGCAAATGACAGACATCCTTTGCATATTTCAATGCAAAAAACCTACAACACTCACCGCATCAATGAGCAGGGTGGGGCGTGGCCGCCCCTGCCACATCCTGATCTGGGTGCCCTCTCCCTGCGGGGTGCTTGGCACTGTCATTCATGGAACCTCTGTTGATTGGGGCTACCAGGTGACAGTCCCTGGTGCAGTGGACTGTGTCCAGAGAGGGACCCGTGGGGGCCAGACTGAGTGGGTCTGAATCACACTCAACTGTGTGAGGCTGAGTGAGTGAATCTCTGGCCTCAGTTTTCTCATCTGTGAAGTGGTGGTGATGGGGACATCTGCTTCCCAGAGCGGCCAGGAGGAATGAATGAGTTCAGGCACGTACACATGCCAGACATACAGCAAGCACGCTCCATTCATCATCGCTGTTGTTGTTGTTATTATTTGATGAGTGGATGGATGGATTTAATTGCAAACCTGTAAGGTAGACAGGAAAGGCTATCATTATCCCCATTTTTTAGGTGAGAACACTGAAACTCAGAGAGAGTAAAAAGGTTGCCAGAGACAGAACAGGTACGATGATTCTCATTCTACAGATGAGGAAACTGAGGTTCAGGGAGTAACAAGCTGAAGGTCAGAGCCAGTGTCAAAGCTAGACCCAGGCCTCACCTCTGCCCTCAGTAGCACCTCCCTCTTTGGAATTTTGCACTAATGGGAAAGGAGTGCTCAGATGTCACAGGTGGCCCTCATCACCAATGCCCAGGAGGGCCAGCAGCCTGAGATGCTGTGGGTCCTGCATCCGAATGTGCCCAGGCCTCCCCCACGCTGGCTCTACAGGGAATCCTCTGGGAAACCTTGGTCAGGAGGGCCCCTCTCCACACTGGGCCCAGCGCCTGTGGCTGACCTGGCCGGGATGAAGGGAGGTGGGGAGCTGGACCTATAGACCCCCAGGACCTGGCTCTCACCTGGCTGGGTTAGAGATCTGGGGCTGTGCCTGACATTCCGCCATGATTGCTTCCTTTGGGTTTAATGTGGCCCTTAGCCTGAACTTTCTCATAAAAGGGGAGACCATTGAGAGTTCTTAATAGTCAAGTAGAAGACAGAAAGGGAGGGGCTGGGTGGACTTCTTGGCTTTTAGTCAAAGGAAGCTGAGTCTGCTTGGAAGGGAGGGAAGTGGAAAGGGATGGAAGAAATTCCGGAGTGCCAAAGCTAGAGCGGACTTGCCTAGCACCTATGGCAGTTTGGGAGGAGACTGTTATTAGGGAGGGCTCACATTTATTAAGCATCTTCTTTGTCTCAGGTTCTGTCCTCAGCAGTGACCAGCAGGACCTCATTGAACCCGTCGAGTTCTATGGGGATCCCCCCTCCCCGCATGACCTGCCATCCATTCAAGCACCTCTTCCCACCAACACGGAGATCTCGGGGGACAGAGCAAGAAGTGCTGAGTGCAGCCGAGGAATCTTCCGCAGAAAGGGATGGAGAAGGCCGATTGGATTGTGAGCGCAGGAGGCTCGATGCTGCCACCTTGAGGCTGCACGGGGGACCGAGACTACGGGCTGGAGACTCCAGGGGACTCCTCTCAGACTGCCAGGGTGTCACAGGATGCCCCAGACGAGAGGCCGCGAGGGTGGGGACGCAGCTCTCCGCAAAGGGCCCCCGGCCCCTCGCCAGGGCCCCAGCGGCCTCCCCCATCCCGGGCTCTGAAGCCCCAGCATCCCAGCTCTCCCATCTCCCGGCCTTCATTCCAGATGTGTCCTGGGCAGGGAGCATTTTCTCCACCCAGGAGACTCCTCGTCCTCCCCGGAAGCCTCCCCGGGCTGTCCAGCCGCCCCGGTCAGAGTTTCTGCTGTGTCCCTTGGGTTTCCTCGGAGCGTCATGACCCCATGTACAGCACCGCCTCGGGGGCCCATGGCCTCTCCTCCCACCCAGAGGGCTGCAGGGCGCCCGCGGGCACGGTGCAGGACGCGGGTAGACAGGTGCCGAATGAACTGGAACATCTCCTGGAGCAGCGGGAATGAGGGCGGGTGAATAAGCCCACACCGACGCACACCCACTCCCAGAGGTAGGTACTTGGGATGGAAGTGACCACAGAAGCCTTTTCCTGGTTGGAGGGCGCCCCCTGGAGTCCCGGGCCCCCAGCAGGCGCATACCCGGCTCTGCGCCCTCCCACATCTGATCTCAGGGCC
Source organism: Macrotus californicus (assembly GCA_007922815.1). Taxonomy (NCBI): domain Eukaryota; kingdom Metazoa; phylum Chordata; class Mammalia; order Chiroptera; family Phyllostomidae; genus Macrotus; species Macrotus californicus. The sequence continues at coordinate 47,181 of VMDR010002163.1, forward strand.
AGGGGCGCCTCCCAAGACCCGAATAGGCAGATCTCCCCTGCTCCACCCTCTCCCCACCATTCCCCACTTTCACGACCTGGGAAGACCGACGGGGGATCTGTGAAGACTGTGCACCTCTTCACTGGATACTTCCATGGGGCGAAGTCCACCACCAGCAGGTTCGAATCCTCCACAGACCACACCTTTCTGTCCCGGACTCTACCTCTCCCCACGCTGGGTGACACATGCACACCAGAGTACACTCGCATGTGCTGGGTGCACACACTCAACCCATGACCCACCTCATGCAAGCAAACCTGCACTCACATGTGCACACACGGTCACACACACACATGTGCTCTCACACACCTACACATGCATGCACTTGCACATTGCCCTTTCTGTGACTGTGGTCCACCCTTCTGCCCACATCACCTCACCTGGTTCATCGCCAGGATTGCTGGTGCTCTGGGATTGTTGGAGATGGGGGGCCATGTCCCTCACCCCGGGGGCCTTGACCCTCAAATCCCTCTTACTGCTCAGGTCAGCTGCAGGGCACAGGTAATAGTCCCCAGCTTCCCAGAATCCCTAGGTGATGTTCACCTTCTGGACCAGGTCCCTCCACTCTCTGCTCACCCATCACCCACTCTGAGCTAGACCTTGGGGTGAAAGATGGGGTCAGCTGGTGCCAGCTGGTCACAGGCTAAGACAGCCATTCCTAACCCAGGTGCACAGGAAACTGTGGGACAGCCACCAGCGAATAGATGGGGGGACGAACAGAAGACAGGGTTCTCTTTGCAGGTTTGTTTGTACAGACCCACGTTGTCATGAACCCCCCCCAACCCACCCCCATCCCTGGTGACAAGAATGGTCTTTTCCTGGTGCAGGGAGGGCACCTTGCTCCTGGAAAAGTTCACGCCCTGCTTTTTGGCAGAAACGGAAGGACAGAGAGCCCTTCCTGCACCTGCTGCTTCTCATGGGCCTCCAGCCCCAAGTCGTCAGCACGCCACAGCAGCATCTGTGCGGAGGCATGTTCTGAACCCCTTCACCTGGCAGGGAGTTTCCTCAACACGGAGGTCTCTGGCCCCAGGGAGAGAGAGAGGCTCACCTGATTGGTGAGCTGGGATGAGGGCCAGGACATTCAGCCAGTAGCTTTCCCGCTGTCCCCAGAGGGATCCTCCCCTTCCTGCCTGGGAGGGCTGGTCTCGGCTGCTGGTGACAGCATGGACAAAGCCTGTCCATCTCAGGGTTCATTTTCTTTTCTTCATCAATTGACTTTATCTTGGGGGGTGGTCTTAGATTAAGTAGATTCTACAGAGTTCCCATATAGCCCCTCGCCTCCTTGCTCACATCTTGTTCACATCTCACGTTCAGGAGATGCGTTTGTTCACACTGAGGGACTGATGATATGGAGAGACTGTTATTCACTAAAGTCTGTACATGACGTTAGCGTCCGTTCTCTGTGCTGCACGTTCTGTGGGCTTTGACCAGCGCGCAGCTTTGTAGCCACCACTGCAGTATCCACAGAACAGCTTCACTGCCCAACAGCTTCTGCACGCCCCCCTTCCACCCTCCCCCACTTCCTGGAACCGCCGCTATTTTTCCTGTCTCTGTAGTTTTGCCTTTTCCAGAACATCAGACAGTTGGGGTCACACAGCGTGTGGCCTCTCAGACTGGCCTCTTAGACTAAGCATCATGCCTTTAAAGTTACTCTGTGTCTTTTCATGGCTTGATCGCTCATTTCTTTTTATTTTTTTAAAAGATTTCATTTATTTATTTTTAGAGAGGGGAAGGGAGGGAGAAAGAACGAAAGAGAAACATCAGTGTGTGGTTGCCTCTTGTGCGCCTCCTATGGGGGACCCAGGCATGCGCCCTGACTGGGAATCGAACCGGCGACCCTTTGGTTCTCAGGCTGGCCCTCAACCCACTGAGCCACACCAGCCAGGGCTCATTTCTTTTTAGCACTGAATAATGTTCCATTGTCTGGATGTGTATTTCATTATCCATTTACCTGTTGAAGGACATCTTGGCTGCTTGTAGTTTTGACCATTACAAATTCCGCAGCTGTAGACATTTAATGCGCAGGATTTTGCATGGTAAATGCCTGGGTAAACAGCTAGGAACGGGACTGCTGGGCTGCACGGGACGACGGTGTGGAGCTGTGTAAGAAACTGCCAGCCCGTCTTCCAAAGTGGCCGCACTGCTCTGCGTTTCCACCGGCGTGAGAGTGGCTGTCTCTCCACACCCTCACCAGCGCCTGGGATGTTTTTTTAATTTCAGTTTTTTGGATTCTGGCCGTTTGGATTTTAATAGTCGTGCAGTGGTGTCTAGTACGGGTGATGCCGGCCATGTTTTCGCCTGCTTATTTGCCGTCTGTATGTCATCGTTGGCGAGGCGTCTATTTAGACGTTTTGCCTGTTTTTCAAGTGGGCAGTTTGTTTTCTTATTGTTGAGTTATAAGAGTTCTTTGTGTATTCTGGATACAGGTTCTTCATCAGATACGTTTTGCAAATATTTTCTTCCTGTCTGGAGCTTATCCTTACATTCTCTTGATGAAGTTCTGCTTTTAGAACTTCGCCTCACCCTCTGATTCAGCTTCTGTTCGTAACAGGAAGGACACGTGGATCTCCATGTGTCCGATCCCCTGTCCTCTCAGTGGGGTTGAACTTGACCAGGGGAAAAGGGTACATGAACTAAGCCCCTGAGACCCTACTACCTACTACCTCAAGTGGCGTAACAAAGACCAAATGGGTTAGTCTTTATAAAGCCCTTGGGACAGGACCTGGAACAGATTAAGTGCTCAATTACCTTAGATAATTATAATAATAAGCATTACATCTTTTAATAGCTGAATGGACCCAGTCCTTCCTTGTCATTCTTCCCTCTCAGAACTTTCCCAGCTATTTTCACACGTTTACTCTTCTAGATGAGTCATTTGATTACGGTTTTCAATATCCTGTTTGGACTTTATTAAATTCATAAGTCACTTAGGAAAATACAGACATTTTAATGATGTGGGATTTCTTAGCCAAGAATAAAGCCTGCCCATGTAAGTCTCCTGTTACACCCTTTCTTCAGCCAGAACTTACGTAATCCTTGCCAAATTATTTCCTAACATCTTACTTCTTTTTCCTTAAATGCCATCATGAATGAGGTCTTTTCATCAGAGACATATTCTAATTGATTACTATGTATCGACAATATAATCTATATATTGGCAACTGATTTTTTTAATGGACTTTATTTTTGGAGCAGCTTTAGGTTCACAGCCAAGCTGAAAGGTACAGAGAGGCCCACGTTACCCCGCCGGCACGCGCACAGCCTCCCCTCCATCATCCACACTCCCCGCCAGAGGAACCTACAATGACACGTTATTGTCACCCAAAGCCCATGAGGGTGCCCTCTCGGTCTTACACATCCTACAGGTTGGGACAAATGGGTAGGACATGTACCCACTGTTATGATGCCATACAGGTTAGTTCACTTGATTTTTAAATATGATGTTTTTAAATCTTAAAGTTTGTAATAGTTTTTCTCATTGATTCTCTTAGCTTTTTTTTTTTTTAAGATTTTATTTATTTATTTTTAGAGAGGGGAAAGGAGAGAGAAAGAGGGTGAGAAAAACATCAATGTGTGGTTGCCTCTCACGCACCCACCACCGGGGACCTGGCCCGCAACCCAGGCATGTGCCCTGACTGGGAATCAAACCGGCGACCCTTTGGTTTGCAGGCTGGCACTGAATCCACTGAGCCACACCAGCCAGGGCTTCTCTTAGCTTTTGTACATAATAATCTAAAAACAGTGGAATTTTGCCTCTGAGTTCCCAGCACTTATCCTTATGGATGTGTCCTGTCTAATTGCCTGCGTTCGTTCCCCGAAAGCGGCCTTCAGTGGTAGCGGTGATAGGAAGTCCTGGCCCTGTTCCAGAAGGTGATGGGAATACATCCAGGGTTTCACCAGCGAACATAATGCTGGCTTTGGTGTCAGATATTTACATATTTTTATCATGTGAAAGCATAAAATCTATTCCTATTTTTAAAAACTCTTTTTTCTAAAATTAGGAATGGGTGTTGGATTTTATCAAATGCCCGCTCAGCACCTATCGGACACTCACGTGGTGTTTCTCACGCAATCAATACATTTGGTGAAAGAGGGTTCTCTACAATTCAGCAGCTGAGGCTCAAAGAGGTCAAATCAGTTGCCCAGGGTCACACAGTGGGCAGGTGACTGAGTAGGATCTCTTTCTTTGAGCCCATGCTCTTTGTCCCTGTCCCCAGTGCTGTCTGCTCTGAATGCTTGTGACCTTGCAGCTCCTGGGACATCTGGCACCCCTGGGCCCCCACCAGGCCTTACCCAGCCCTTGCCCCCAGGCCACACGGCCTCTGTGGCCCCATGCCTCCGCGCTCACGCAGGAGAAGCTGGCTCAGCTCAGCAGCCACCCATGCCCCGCCTGTGAGCACAGCTTAAAGCCACAGGAGACAGGCCTGGGATAAGTCGGGGCACTAGGCAGGCCCAGGGTCACAGACCTAGCAGGGTAGATGAAAAGACATTTTCCTTTCCTTCTCTGAAGAGACTTAAAAGAGGGAGGGGCACGTGGATGCCCCCAGGCCGAGGCAGGGCTTCTCCAGATGGATCTGAAGTGGGCACAGAGAGGGCCAGTGGGCATCTGGGCTCAGATGAAGAGCCTCAGGCTTTGAGTCAAGTTCATCCTGGCCACCCCAGGTCCCTGTGTGATCTAGACAGGGCCTTGTACCTCTGTGTCTGTGCCGGCTGAGGCAGAGACCGATGAGGAAGCCCCTCGGGGGTCCAGGCTGGCACCAAGGCAGGCAGCAAGGGAGGAGCAGGCCCGCTCTGCTTCCTGGCCTGGGTGCCACCTCCAGGCCAGGCCTGCCTGGGCCCCACCCAGAACAGCTGAGCCTGCAGGTGTCTCAGAGCCCCAGCAGGCCCAGCATTTATTATCGAGACTCCACCCTAGGCCACATGTCTGGCATGCATTATCTTGTTAAATCGAAAATAACTCACTGCAATGAAATTCTCCGAGCAATCCTACCTGGAAAAGCCAGGATCTTCTCCGTGGTGGGTGCTTTACACACCGTCATTTACCCCATTTCATGGATGAGGAGCTTGAAGCCGAGGGGGAGAGAATAGCCAGCCCAAGGCGGCTCAGGGTGGAGGGGTGGCAGGGATGTCTGCCAGAGCCACGATCCCTTGCCTTCGGTGGCCATGTTAGTATTTCAGCCTTCTATAGGTTTTCTGAGACCTGAAAGGTCACCGTGTGGCTTTGGCATGCTGTCACCAGTTGGCCAGGCCAGTGCAAACAAACTGTGGGGAGCTGGGGAGACCTCCAACTAGCTGAGGGCCTCCTGGGATTGCACCTCAGTTTACAAATAATGAAACTGAGAGTGCGCATTTACCTGCCTGAGGTCTGAGAGCAGGGCTGCGGTGGAGGCCAGATTCAGATGGGGCTGCTCCACGTGGTGACTTCATCCACATCTGGAAAGTTGAGACAATGCCCTTCCTTTCTTTTTCAGCATTTTCGCCCATTCTCAAATTGTCCACCTGGGGGCGCTACATAACAGGGCTGTGACACAGGCTTTTTGCAGAGCTCTCCCACACTGCGGGCCTAGGATGTTTCCGGTCAGGGCCCCACGATTCCTTCCCTCCCCCGGCAGCTCACCTGCACCTCCTCCATGCCCACCCAGAAGCCCCTGCAGAACCCCAGGTGCCGTTTTTGGCTCACTCTCCTTGGCCCGAGTGTGGATGCCGTCTGGCAGCCTCTCCCCTGGCCAGCGAGGCCCTCGGGCATCTTCAGAACTCCTTTTCCTTCTCCATCTTCACTCTGAAGCCAGGGGGTAGCTGTGATTTCATGTGACTGCTAACAGGTTCATGGCTTGGGGTGGGGCCCTCAGCCGTCCCCCCTCCTTGTCACTCTCCCACCTTTCTCTCTGTAACCGCCTGTTTCTGGGCCTGAGCACCCCTCCCCCCAACCCTCCCACTAAACAGCACAAGGTCCCCTCCCTGTGGGGACAGGGAGTGTCCAGATAAGACGGGAGAGGAGGGGGGCAGCGGGGGAGAACAGGATGTCACAGGGGCCTGTGACTGGGTCCTTTGCCCCTGGCATTCCCAGCAGAAGTGGACTGTGGGACTTGGCTTTCTGCTGACCAGACTCCAAAACGCTGACCAAGAACCCAGGGTGGCCAGGCCCGAATTCACACAGATGGACATCCTTTCAGTGACCTGCCCAGGTGAGCTGCTGGGGACAGTGGGAAGCCTGTAGCCACAAGCCCGGCACATTGTGTGTGAGGTACTTCTGGGTTCACCAAGCCAGTGTCCCCCTGGGGCTGGGGAAGCGTCCTTGGGTCATTTAGTGCTACCTGGATGTAACATTAACTAAAGTGGATTCCCAGGGAGAGCAAGTTCCTCTCTTCAAGTCTCTTTCCAGCCTGCTGATTGGGTGGAGGAGAAAGCCTCAGTTCGGTGCTAGGATACCGGCAAGCCTGGCCAAGCCCCGGTATTACCCGGGGGACAGCAGCACCCGCCCTCTCCATCCCTCCCCGCCCTGCCCCGGCCTCTGGCCAGCGACAGCCTCCAGCCACAGTTTAATCACATTATTTCCACTGTGCTTATTTGTGTGATTTCTTTCTATTTCTGGCAAGTGGTACTTGTTCTCTACTGGTGAGGACATAAAGTTTGTTTTTCAAGGGAAAAACTGAATCAATTTAAGGGCATAATACAGTGGGGCACATAGAGACGCTTCTCTTTCGATCAATGTTTCTCTCCCTTCCTCTCTCTCTAAAAGCAATGAAAAAGAATGTCCTTGGGTGAGGATTTTTTTAAAAAGACAGGCACTGACCAGTGTTGCTGAGGACGTGGAGAAATTGGGACCCTCATACACTGCCGGGCGGCAGTGGCGGTGGGGGGGGGGGGGGGCTGGGGTTGTCAAATGGTACAGCCACCAGGGAAAACAGTTCCGCCCCTCCTCAGTCAGGTAAACATAGAATTACTGTCCGACCCAGCAATTCCACACCTAGGTACATCTCCAAGAGCAGTGCAAACTTGTCCACGCAAACATCCGTACACAGGTGTTCACAGCAGTGTGACTGATGAGAGCCCAGCAGTGGGAATAGCCTAAATGTCCATAAACAGATGGATGGGCAAACAAAGTGTACGAGGGTGTCCTGCCCATGTGGTGGAATATTATTCAGGCAGACAGTGGCTTCTAACACCACCTTCGAATAAAAGGAGCCAAGGCCCCTTGGAGAACGGTGGATTCTAGGACTGGGTCGGGAAACGCACAACATGAACCTGGAGCGCTGCGCAGTGACAGAAACTAGGCACCGAGGATGCGCTGTGTAAAGGGGCGCCGGCCAAGGGAAAAAGCTACAGATGGCCAGAGGTGGAACAAGGGGGCGCGGAGGAAAGAATTGGATTATATCCCAAAGTAGGAAAGTTTCTAAAATACATACCCATCAAGAAGTAAAAATAGCCCTGGCTGGTGTAGCTCAGTGGATTGAGCACGGGCCTGTGAAGCAGAGGGTCACCAGTTCAATTCCCAGTCAGGGCACATGCCTGGGTCCAAGGCCAGGTCCCCAGTTGGGGGACACATGAGAGACAACCACACATTTATGTTTCTCTCCCTCTCTTTCTCCCTCCCTTCCTTTCTCTCTAAAAGTAAATAAAATCTTTAAAAAATATATGGCCTAACTTAATAAAAACTAAAAATAGAAAAAAATATTCCCACGAGTCCATACTGACATAAATAAATGATTGAATACATAAATGTGTCACCGGAAAGAGATGAGGCCTGGAGCAGGTCTGCCTTGGGCCAGCCTGCGGTGCATGGGTTCTTGACGTGGTGCAGGAAAGGTTCCACAACATGGGTCCAGGTGGTCCTGAGGGTGTGTTTCTTGAAGCTGGGACAGTAAGACAAAGGAAGGGCATGGGGAAGAAGCAGCAACAGGAGAGAGCCCAGGTGGTGGTCAGCTTTGGCTCTGTAGAAACGTTATAGGAAAGAAGTGAGCCGAGGTAAGGCTGCTGTGAGCTCACTGGGAAGTCAGAGAAACGGGGGGCCCTGGAGACAGAAGCAGGGGGTTAGCTCAGGTTGAGCTGCCGCTGCCTGCCGCTCCCCTGGTTGCCAGTCTCGTGGGGACCCTGAGGGCTTCGGAGAAGGAAAGTAAAAAGTTCATGCCCAAAAATGAGACCCGGGCGTGGGCATGGGTGTGCTTTAGAGAGAGCCTGCCGCGGATCTTAGTCTTGAGGGTTTTCTCTCTTTTCTGCAGGTGAGAGTCTCAGGGGAGGGCTTCTGTGGAACTTCCGTCAGCTGTCCAGGCACGTTTCTGATATGCTGAGACATCAAAATGAGCCTACAGGGGAGTTTGGGGTTATTCTCTGGTCAGCTTTACTACTTTACTCTTATCTTGGGTCTGTCTGGTATTAATTGGGTTTTTGTTATTCGTTCCCCTGACTTCCTCTGTCCTTGGGTTAGGCTGGGTCTCTGTCCTCTCTCTCCCCGACCAGGGTGACTGAATCGCTGGGCGCTCTGGTTTGGAAGGAGAGGTGTAAACCACTCGCTCTCAGGTGTCCTTGGCTAGGGAAGAGAAGGTCCTGCGATTCACTGGCCGGCTGTAAGCTGTTGAAATTGTTTGGCCTCGCTTAGTTTTCTTGCCTCAGGGTTCTCATCCCTCTTGCCCACGACTTTTCCTATAGCTTCTTACTAGCCTGCCTCAAATGCCGCGAGGACACAAATGTCTCACTCAGAAGAATTCCAAATAACTCGTGCAGACATGCCCTCCAGGGGATGGGGCAGAACCTGCTACTCAAGTGCAGCAGTGCACACCGGTATGGTCCCCGCGTCACGGATGACGCAGCTCAGCCTCCTAGAGGCCACGCTCTGCGTCATGCTTTTCAGCTCCCCAATCCTGTTTCCCATCTGCCTGTTCCACACCAGATACCCTGGTCTCGCAGGGTGTGAGAGGTATAATTGTCACTTACTAAAATTGTCCAGTGAGTGAAAGAAAGAGGGGAGGGGAGGGGAGGGGGAGGGAAGGGGAGGGAGATCGAATTAGAGATTGGGTGCCTCCTGGTGCCTCCGCTGTGTGGGGGGCTGTGTGACTCTGGGCAAGCTGTTTGACCTCTCTGAGTCTGTCTCACTCTCCTTGTCTGTGAGACAGGGACCAGCTTTCCTGCCTCACAGGGTCGATGTGAGAATAAAATAAGGTCCCAGATGTGGACTGGATAGGACTGTCACTCCCTGAACACAGCTGTGCCAGGGACATTGTTGTCTAGAAGGCAGTTTCAGCCTCTAAGCCCCACCTCTGCCCAGCCAGCAGGAAATAAGCTCCAGTGCCAGAATCTTAATTTCAGGTGGGCGGCCAGCTGCTGCCCGTACTGCTGGTCCCCGGCCTTCACAGACGGGCACAGGGCGGCTGGAATTCAGTAGCACCCTGCTGCCTCCTCATCCCTACGGGGCCGGGGCTGGGAGGCTTTTCTGGGGAGACTGTCGGGCCCTGGTGATGCGCACACACACGGGGAAGGCCCACACAGAAAGCAGTGCAGTTGGAACCACCTCATCCTCACGAGCGAGAACCCAGCAAAGGTGGGAGCAGAAACCCAACATGGCCACTCGCCAAGGGACCTCAGCGTGGGGCACCTCCCAGAGGGGCCACCTTTCTCTAACTCGCACAAGACATCCTAGGGGCCCCCAGTAGTGCTGGGGGCAGGGCCCCTTGGCTGCGGGATCCACAGACCTCCCTTAGCCTCTCCCCACGTGGCCAGCCTTGGATCCACCTCCCTGGGCAGGGCTGGGGGGCCTCTTTTCCTGTGTGTGTCCTCAGGTGATGGGGGATGGCAGAGCTCGGAAGTCTGGCCTTCCATAGCAGGCGGCCAGGCCCGGGGGAGGCTCAGAGACCAAGGCCAGCGATGGACTCCGTGAGAGAGACCCAGAATGCCTCTTCCCTCGGCGGCTCACTTTGTTTTGGGCTCCAGCTCACCACACATGCCTGGAACAGGGCTGGAAAGTTCTCAGTAAGTGCCGAGATTGTCACACCCAGGAGCCCAGCTCCTGTCACCAAGGAGAGCTCCCCTCCCGGGGACTGCTCAGTCCCTCACACAAGCAGCGGACAGCCCCCAGAAGCTAGCAGAGAAGCATAGGAAGCTTTCTCCTTTGGGGGCTCCAGAGAACCAACCTCGATTTCAGACTTCTGGCCTCCTGACCCAAGCGGGAATAAATGTCTGCTTATTAAAGCCAGCCAGCTTGTCATAGTGCGCTATGACAGCCCTAGAAAATACCGGCTCTCACAAGGTGCCACTGACCATTTGGCTGTCTTACTAGGAGTCTTTAAACTTGGCTCTCTTTTTGCCCAAGAAATTCCATGTCGAAGCATTTATTTTTTGGAAGTGATTGGAACAATGCAAAGATGTACCTGTAAGGGTATTCCCACAGTTTTGTCCAACATGGTGAGAAATGAGGCAAAAACTTGACACCTCTCCATGGAACTTGGTCAAACAGATGGTAGTACTCCACGTGCGGGAGCGACGGGACCGTGCGCGCTGAGCGGCCGCGAGATCGAGATTGCGCAGGCACGGATGCCAACACTTTCAGATCAGTGCGTCCGCCCAAAACATATTAATCTTCAATAAAAGACTGATGGAGTGAACTTCCTTCAAATCATGAACTTCTGTTCATCAAGATACAACATTAAGAAGTTGATTTCAAATGCCAGTTCCCCACTAACTGGCTGTGAGAACTCGGGTGAACCATTTCAACCCCCTGGGAAGAAATGGTGGCTGGTCGCAGTCAGGCAGCTGGGTGGGGCCGAACCAAGCCTAGACCTTGGGTCTCCTGCTTTCCAGGGGCCAGAGCACAGGACAATTACATCCTATGGGGAGGGGAGGTACATATGCACCTTGGAAGGATCTCCAAGAACCAGCTCCACCAGAGGTTGCAAAAACCGCCGTTCCCCCCCGGCTGAGAGCTGGTACAACAAGAATCTCAGATGTGTAACAAGAAGCTGGAAGTCCTAACTTGGCAATTGATTGAAATGAATCCAACAGCCAGAACAGCTTCTTCCCGGGGCTGTTTGCCTCCTTTGGGCACCAGTTTGCAGCCTCTTCTCCAGCTAAATTTTACTTGGATTTTAGAAGCTCCTCCATTTCATAGCCAATGAAACTGAAGTCCAGAGAGGGGAGTGATTTGCCCAAGGTCACACAGCAAGAGCCAACACCTGAAAATCTCTCATTTGGGGAAAACAGGATTTGGGAGAGCGACATAGAGCCACCCGCCCCCACATTAGTCCCTGCCACCCATGGTCAGGCAGCCCTGGCCAAAAGAGAAAACCTGGAGCCAGCTGAGTTTCAGATGCAAATAGGCCAGGTTCAAACTCCAGCCCCAGGGCTGGGCAGCTGTGTGGCTTTGAGCAAGGGCCTTCCCTCTCTGAGCCACAGCCTCTCCTCTCTAAGATGGGGACAGGACACCCTGGGTAAGAGATGGGGCAGTGCTCCTCACCTACCCCAGGGGCCCTGGCCAGGTCCCACTGGCTCCACGAGGTTTGGACACCCCGGGCTGGGATTGTGCTTGTTTTGAATACTTCCCAGGAGATCTCCTGATGTGGTTGCCACATAGAGTGTGCCTGTCACCAATGCCTGTTCCATCAACCTCCCAGCTCTGCTGGCACGGAGAGAGCAGACCATGTGGCTCCCAAACAGGCCTCAGCAGAACAGGCTTGGTGACTCTGGAGCCAACCGTCTCCCTCCCCTGCTCCCAACACCCCCCAGCCCAAGCACCTTAGAAGTCTGAGAAGGTGCCTGGGAGTCCTCATTAAGGCCTCAGTCTCTGCCCCAAAGCTTCATCTTTTCCCTCTGTTTTTTGTTTTAAAGACTATCTAGTTATTTTTAGAGAGGGGAAGGGAGGGAGAGAGGGAGAGAAACATCCTCTAGCACACCCCGTACTGGGGACCTGGCCTGCAACCCAGGCATGTGCCCTGACCGGGAATCGAACCAGCGACCCCTTGGTTCACAGGCCAGCGCTCAATCCACCGAGCCACACCAGCCAGAGGTTCTTTCTTTCTTTTTTTTTTTTTTAACAAGCTCCGTCTTCAAATTGCAAATGCCTGAGGGGATTAATTAATTAGCTCCCAACAAATCATTTCTTGGGCCTCCACAGACACTCAGCTAGGGGTGGGTGGATGGTCTGGCTGGTCTGGCTTCTCCACTCTAGGAGTGGGGGAGACCCTGCCCTCCCTTCCCAGGCTCTGGGGTTCAGCCAGCTCCTCACATAGCAAAAATGAGGTGGGGGAGTAATTGGGGCAGAAATGCTTCCTGGGAGGTCACTGCACAGCCTGTCACCCTGCCCTGCCTCTGTGTCCCTCCTTCCCTGACCCAGGGCCACTCTTCTCCATGGGCCCGGCCTCTGCAGAACTGCACGTCCTGGACTCCCTCGCCTCCCAGGCTTTCCCTGCCCATGCCCACTGTCCCCCTACACCAGGCCAGAGCCTCTGCTCTCCCTCTCCAGCTGGTGGGCTCCGGGCCCATCAGCTCTGTCTCCCAAATGCCCTTCCCCTGACCACTGGCCTGAGCCTCGTGGATGTCACTGGCCACTGCAGCCACCCCTTGATTGGTCCCTGGCCTTTACTCCTTCTGTTGCTCCCCTCTGTCCATGCTTGCTACCAACCCATAACTAGAGAGAGCTTTCTAGAACTGTCTGGCAGTGGCCTGCCAGGGCTGCCAGCCCCGCCCAGGAGGGCAGCTTGCCTCAGCGTTCTTGGCCCCACCATCACCTGTCTCGTCTCTCACATCAGATCACACCTGCCATGTGTGTGTTAATCCCTCGCACATGGGTGACAAAATTATTCTTCATTTCCCTGAGATTAAAGTTGAATGGGGTGCCCCATAGTTCACCTGGCAACCCCAGTGTCGGTCCAAACACCTCTGACGTCGTGAGGTTTGAATAGAATCTTTTAGTACAAGTGCATTTAGGTGAGATATCTGGGACGTAGACCACGTTATTCACTGGCTATGTGAAATGCAGATGGAAACGGGAATCTTGCATTTCTATTGGCTAAATCTGGCAACTTTGGTCCTGTACAGATAGTGTGGGTCAGAGCGACCGCCAGGGGCCACGCAGCACCAACCTGGCCCCTGAAACTCTGCCGTCTCGTCCTCCTGGAAGGCTCCTTTCCAGTCCACAGAAGGGGCTGGAGCCTGGAGACTCCTGGGTGGGAGCTTCTCCGCACTGCCCACTTCCCTGCCCCTGGGCCTGGGTTTCCTCCACTCTGCAATGGAGCGGTTTCTCTGCCTGCCTCCCAGCCCTGCCCCCGGGTCAAGGGTCAAACACCTGAGCAGAGCAGGGGCTTCTCAGAGTACAGGACACGCCCAGAAGGCAAACGGGCCAGGGCAGCCCTGTTCTTAGTCTCACTGAAGGACCTTAAGGAAGCAGGACAAAGGTCTTTTATTTTCCCCAAAGCACCTTGTAAACCTGTGGAGCCTCCTCAGGGATAACTCAGGCAAGGATCGCCAACAGATGCTAAAATCAGCAGAGGGAACTTGCACGCAGCATCAAAGTAAAAGCTCCCTTTACAGTGGGGAGGCCTGGCAGGCGCCGGCAGCTGGAGCACTCACCACCTGGCCTCTGATCCCAGTCTCCGGATTTATGGAGACCAGAGACCTGCCAAGTCAACGCGATGCTTGAGCTGGGATTAGAGCCTGGACCAGATAAAAGAGTAGCCAGAAAGGACATCACAGGGCCACTGGGGCAGGAGGAACGTGGACGTGGATGGGGAAGGAGGGAAGAATGTTGCTCCCAGGCTACAGTTCCTGGAGTTGGCTGTGTGCAGCGGTGGGTGGGCAGGAGAGCAGGGAGGTCACACACCGCTGCTAACTCTCTGTGGTTCAGCAGAAGCAAACAGATCGATGGGGAGTTGGGGGGCGGAGGGGAGGGGTGGTCAAACAATAACAATCGGTGAATCTGAGAGTTCATCGTACTTCTCCCAAACTTCTCTGTTCACGGGACATTTTTCCAAGTAAAAGTCTGAGGGAACACACAGAATAAAATGTCAGGAGTAGGAGCGTCTTAAAATCCCTGCAGCCCCACGCCCTTTCTTGCAGGAGGAGCCTGGGAACAGAGGGCCTTGGCCTGTGGTCACACAGTGGGTGGCAGCTGAACCTGCCCCACTTGGTTTGAGTCCCAAGAGGAAGGAGGAAGCCACCTCTTCACTGCAGTGCCAGATCTTCTCCTGCCCGCACACGATATCCCCTGAGGCTGCCCTACATTGCTGCAGGAGGTGAGCAGTCCCCAAGGGGTCTGGGGAGGAATCTACTCCTCCATCTCCAAGGAAACTTGACCACTGCTCCCTCAACCTGCACTGCCCACCACCACTGAAGGGACACCCTGCCTTCCAAGGTGCAGGCAGGATCAGACAGGCAGGGAGGAGAGGGAGACTCAGAGCCCTGGATGGCAGGGCTCAGTGGGCTGAGCGCTGGCCTGGGACCGAAAGATCGCCTGTTCAGTTCCCCAACAGAGCACATGCAGGCCTTGTCCCAGCTGGGGACTTGCAAGAGGCAACCAAGCCATGTTTTTCTCCCTCTCTTCCCTTCTATCTAAAAAATAATCTTTAAAAAGGGGGAGGTTCAGAGAAAAGGGGTGTCACTCGTCTATTGCAAGCAGGTCCAAACCCCAGGAAGAAACCCGCGAGTTGAGGCCCAGATCAATAACTGGGGAAAATAAATGCCCCTGGGCCAGTCCCACACCAGGGGTAGGGACAGCTGCAAGACAGGATTGCTGGGCCGGGCTCCAAGCCGACTGGAGGGTGTGGCTGCAAGGGGTGTCCGGTGACACCCGAGTCGTGCCAGTCCAGAGCTCCTAAGCAACCATCCTGAGCACGTGGGTGCCCCAAGCACACAAAATCCATCCCCAGTTTGGGCTTCATTTCAGCCTTTGTCCACTTCTGCACCAGATGTGGCCTCCCCAAGTTCATGTGTGGCCATGGACTGGGTCACACAGCTAAGCAGGAGCTAATGCCAGGGTGAGGCCATTTTCAAGGGAAGCTTCCAGATGTCACCCGAGTGAAATCTCCTTTTGTGCTTTACTCAGTGAAATGCGTCCATGGATGGAAGTGTCAACACAGGCAGGATTTATCACAGCAAGAGCGACGTCGTGAACAATGTCAAATTTACGTGTGGAAACAATTATGAAGAAGTTCACGCAGAAGAAGGAGGAAGGAAAGGACCAGAGAATATGACTTTAAGAGAGGCAGTAATAGAATACATAACTTTAGGGGGAGACGATTTCCTTTTTGAGCCCACAAATACATATACGTTAACTGACAGTACAAGGCAGGAGAACCGATCCATTCTAATTCTGATGGTTATGTCCGTGGTAACCACCAACCCCGGTGTAACAAGCAGCGTGAGGAAAACCAGAAGCCAGCGGGGGCAACGAGCAGGCTCCACGGAGAAGGGCACCTGTGCAGTGGCTGACCTTGACGGCACCGAGCAATGGGAGGCTATGGTCGGGTGTGCTGAAGTCAAGCTGTCAGATTCCATCACTTCCTTTGAAATATTCAAATTGTGTGCCCTGGCAGGCGTGGCTCAGTGGAGCATTGTCCCGCAAACCAAAAGGTCACTGGTTCGAGTCCCAGTCAGGGCACATGCCTAGGTTGCGGGTTTGGTGCCTGGTTGGGGCGCATACGGGAGGTAACCGATTGCTGTTTCTCTCTCACATCGATGATTCTCCCTTCCCTTCCCCTCTCTCTGGAATTAATTTTTTAAAAGATTTTATTTACTTATTTTTAGAGAGAGGGGAAGGGAGGGAGAAAGAGAGGGAGAGAAACACAGATAGACATGTGGTAGATACATCATACATAAATCGGTTGCCTTTCACATGCCCCCAACCAGGGACCTGGCCCACAACCCAGGCATGTGTCCTGACTGGGAATCAAACCAGCAACCTTTTGGTTCACAGACTGGTGCACAAGCCACTGAGCCACACCAGATGGAATTAATTTAAAAAAAATTTTTTTTAAATAGTGATCATGAAAAGTGAAATACCTACTGACTTGCTGTCTCATTTACCCTTGTATACTATGATAGCAGATCCCTCTCTCTGTCCCTCCCTCCATGCTGTCCCCAGTTCCCTTTTAAAGTGACTCCCCACTTGCCTAAATCTTCTAGGACTTCCCACATTCCCCCCCCCCCCCCACAGTCCAGTTCTATCCCCCTCACCCCTGGGGAGCCCCACACTGTCTCACCGGACCTCACATTACACCACTGTGCCCTCAGCTCTGGCCATGTCAGCCCCTTTGGCTTTGCTGACCCTGTGCCTGTCCACCCCATTCCCACTTCCAGGCTCTCCCAGTTCCTTCTGCCTGGCCAGCATCCCGTTGCAGGAACACATCACCCACTGTAGGCCAGCTGGTCAGAGAACCAGAAACTCGTATTTGGACCCAAAACCATCATTCTAGGAGGGTAAGGCCAGAGAGTGCTTCTGGGGCGAGCGTGGGCCTACCCAGAGGAGGTGTCCATTGTCTGTTAAATTTGCTCACTCCACAGGCACTTACTGAGCACCTATTATAAGCAGGGGACTTCAAAGCCAAGTAGGCAGCCCATAGGTCATTGGGAGGGTGGAGGCTGGGACCAGACCATCCCCCAGGGTACGCGCAGGATGACATCAGGTCACTAGTTACTGCTAGGGAGACCGCAGGGGCTGCCTGAATAGGGGCTCGGGCAGGCCTTGAGGAGGAGGCAGCACGTGATGTGAGACCCACACAATAAGCCAGGATGGTCCTGAGGCAGCTGCGGATAGTGCCCCAGACAGGGGCAGTGGCCTGTTCAAAGGCCTGGGGGTGGGACCGAGCTAAGCCGAGTCGGCTCAGGACTGCCCCTGAGGCCCAGCCACGTGCTCAGCGGCACCACCTCGGGCCAGGCCAAGCAGGGCCTGCTCCTGCCTGCCTGGGAAGCTGCGGCGGAGTTTCCGGATTTTATTTTAGTCCCCATCTCGGGGGAGCGCCATCTTTCTCCCTTGACGGTGGCAAACGAGGCCCAGAGGAGGCCAGCGTCGCACCCGAAAACGCACAGCAGGCGGGCGCGCTCGCGCGGTGCGACTCAGCCGGGACGCCCACTCAAAGTGCACCCGGGAGAGGACGCGAACGGGGCGGGCCCGCGCTCGGCCTCCCGCCCCCGCGCCCGGACTGGGCCGCGCTGGGTCCCGCCCTCCTCCGAGGGTGACGCGGCCGCGGGGCGGGCCCTGGGTGCGGCGGCCCCTCTGTCTCGGCGGCGGCGGCGGAGCGAGCGCAGCGCGGCGCCACCATGGGGGCCCAGCTGAGCACGGTAGGCGGCGAGGGGCGCGCGGCTCGGCGTCACCGCGGACCGGCTGGCATCCGGACCTCAGGCTCCCGCGGCGCCGACTGCGACCCGGCCGCGAGGGGCGGGGCGGCAGGGCCGGGGCGCGGGGGAGCGGCACCCCACCCGGCCGCACCCCGGCCCGCGGCGCTCCACCCCGCCGCACCCTGGCCTGGGCTTGCCGGTGGCCGCTGTGACTCACGCCCTGGCCTCGGTTGGGGGGGGGACTCTCTCCCTGCCCCGGGGGCGTGTGAGTGGAGGGCACCCGGGGAGTGGCCCTGCCTGCCGCCCTCATCCCCGCCGGTCCTGCGAATGGGGCGGAGGAGAGCGTGTGCGTGAGTGTGAGAAAATGTCTGTGATCTAGAAGTTTGTGTGCGACTGAGTGTGACAGTGTGTGTGACTTGTGAAAGTATGCCTGAGCAAGTGTGAATGGAATGTGAGCATGTACATGTGTGTGAGTGTGCACGCGTGTGACACTGGCTGTGAAGGGTGAGTGTGCGTGAGTGTGTGTGAGGGTGTGAGACTGAGAGATTGAATGTGTGTGACTGAGTGGCTGATTGAGCGGGTGTGTGTGAGTGAATGTGGGTGGATTATCTGCATGTGTGAATGGTGTTAGAGTGTGAATGTGTGTCAGTATTTGTGTGAGAGTGAAAGTGAATGTGTGTGATGTCGCTAGATGGAAGGGATTTTTCGTGTCTTTTAGCAGCAGCCCCCCGGGGCCCCTCTCCGGTCACCCCAGCAAAGCTTGCTGCTAACGGGGCAGACCAGGGCCCGAGCTTTGGCTGTTGTACAGATGAGGAGCGTGGGCTCGGACTTAGCCAGCAGCTCGTGGCGGAGCCTGAGTTTGTGGGGCTCCAAAGTCCTCTGTCACGCTGTCACTTCTGGGTCAGCCCAGGGCCTCCCTCCCTCCCTCCCTCCCACCAGACCCACCTCCTGTCTCAGATGTCTCAGGAGCCACGTGGAGGGGGCTTGTGCTCCCCGTGGAGACTACAGAGAGCAGCCAGCACCTCCACCTGCCTCTCCAGCCCAGGTGCCTTGGACCTGGAGGGCACCTGCCTCCTCCCTCTGACTCCCTGAGACTCCTCCGGGATGAGACCAAAGGGTATTTGCTCAGGAACGCGTGGCCCAGTCCAGGACTTGGGGACATTCAGACCAAGGGGCAGCCTTGCCCAGGGCGAACCTGTGTGCCTGTACCTCAGTGTAAGGTCCTGACCGTGTTCTCAGAATTTGCCCTCCCCTGACCCCTACCCCCATGGGGCTTTCTCACCTTCTAGCCAGTGTCTTTCGGTTGGATCTGTCACTGTTCCCAGCTGTGGCTGTTCCACGCATTGTCAGCCAAGGCCCTCTGGCAGCCGCCACATGAGGGGCAAAGCCCTGTCTTGGAGTCAGGAGACCTCATCTGTCCAAGCATTGGCAGGAATGGCCCCTTCCTCATGGGCCCTGCTGGGACCCCCACTTGGCCCAGAACCCCCACAGCAGACCCTGGCCAGGCTTCCTGGCACAGGCGCGCCACGCAGTCTGCAGGAGGCCAGCTCAGGCTGCTGTGCCGGGCACCTTATCTGGGATGTGCAGGCTCTGAAGGGGCCTCCTCCCACACTGGCGGGGCCCCACTGAGGGGTGGCACTTGAGACTGCTGGACACCTGGGGGGAATGTTGGGGACTGTGGCGCCCCTGCCCCAGCGCAGCCGTGACCCAGCGTGCTCAGTGGACCCACCTCCACAGGTAAAGTTGAAGGCTTTCCCGTGGGCCCTGGCAGCTCCACGCCTCCTCTGGGGCCTCTGGGAAGCTGGACTGGAGCTCCCCTGTAGAGGGCGACTCTGCTGTCCACCTGCCCCTCCTCCTGGGCTCCCTTCTGCACTTGCTGGCTGGGAGTGCCCCACCCCCCTTGCAGAACTTCCTCCACTCCCTCCCCCTTCCTGAGAAGGGGACCAGGCAGGAGGTGGCCACACACACCCCAGTGGGACAGCTGGCAAGCAGGCAGCAGGCAAGTAAGCTTCAGCACAGGGACCCTGGCATCCACTCTGCCCAGGTCAGGTGTATGGGGAGGGCCAGACCTGACCTGGGCAGAGTAGATGCCAGGGTCCCAGTGGGGCATTCCAGAGGGTGAACAGCTGGGCAGGATGCCCTGTGGCAGGGAGCGGGGCTACCCGGCTCCTCAGGTGTGGTGGGTGAACCGGGGACATCCTAGGCCTCTGGCATCCCATTTCCCGCTCCCCTCCTGTGTTATCCAAGGTGAGGAAAGGCAGGTTCTGGGGGTGGGGGTTGGTTCCCTGATGGGACAGGGCCCAGCCTGCAGAGCCTCAGGCCAAGGCCTGGGAGGCAGCCATTTCCCAGACCCCCTGGGTGGCTGGGATGGGTGGTGTGTGTGTGTGTACATATGTTTACATGTACATACATGTGTTTACGCATACGAGCAGTGCGGTGAGGAGTAGCTGAGGGGAGACCTTGGCCTTGGCCATCTGCCTCCTGCTTACTCTGCCCGCTGCTTGCAGGGGTAGGAGGTGGTGCTGTGGATGGGGGGAGGGGGCTCAGAGCTGTTCCTTTCCCAAATCGTGGGAACGGCCTCCTCACCCCTCGTGAGTCTGGTAAAGCCTCTAACTTTCTGGGGACCCAGCCTTCACCCTCCACTGCACCCTTTTCTCTGCCCAGGTCTGTCTCCCCCACTGGCTTGAGTTCCTCAGGGGTGGGGTCCCTGGGCCGTGGTCCCCCAAGTCCAGCACAGGCCCTGGCAGGTGTGCCCACTGGTGTTGGTGGCCTGAAGGACTGAGGGCCTGCCCACAGCTGCCTCCCCAGATAGGAATTTGTGGACATTTGAAGTCCCCCTCTGCTCTCTGGATGTCCAGGCAGTCCCCGTGGGCACAGAGGCCGCGTGGGTCAGGGCTCACTGCATGGACTCAAGCCAGACACCTGGCCTCCAGTCCTGGCCCTTGGGATTGTTGCCCAAGCTTCAGTTTCCTCACCTGACATAGGGTTGTAGCAGCTGTGCCTCCCAGGCTGGAGGGTGACTGGCCCTTCAGAGCCCCCTCTTGTAGGGAGTGGGGACTAGAAGGCCACTGCCATTTACCAGCTGCCCAGCAGTGGCCCCAGTCCCACCACAGCTCGGGAAGGTGGGTGTGCCCAACAGGTGAGGGCACAGACAGGAAGCCTGAGTTCTCGGGAGGGCTGTGGGTCTTTAAGATAGACAGGATGGGTCATGCGTGCCCCACCCTTGCCGGGGAGGGATCTGGCCTCTTGCCCTTGTTTCTGAAACTTCCAGACAAAAGAGTCAGAGGGAGACTGGGGGATGGGGCCTCTTGTCCCCTCTCAAGTTTATCCACAAATAATAATTGAATGTCGCTGCTCTGAGCCCCGTGATGCACTGGCGATGAGACACACAAGTCTCCCTGCCCTCCTGGGACGTCCGTCGCAGGGTCTGCTGCTGCATGTTGACTGTGGCCACGCGTGGGGAATCCGTGCCCAGGGCTGGCATCCAGGAGACACGAAGCTGGTGCTGGAGGTCCAGAAGGGCTGTGTGAGGGCTGAGGCCCATGGTCAGGATTTGCCTTCAGAGCAGTTGACATATGAGTCTTTCTCGTGGCCCAGCACGTACCACAGGCCAGCGTTTGTGGGCTTGGGGCAGGCGAGAGACGTGGGGTGAGCGACAGGACATGGAGAACCAAAGCTCAGGATCCACCCTGGGTCTCCCTGAACCTCGGTTTCCCCACTTGTCAAGAACAGAGTTGACCTATCTCCCATTCCTGGGGGTCTGTGAGGAAATGCAAGCGAGGGCGTTTTGCAGACTGAGGCAAGCCGCAGGCCGAAGGATCTTTTGTTAGTGCACTTGGCCTTGCACTGGAACAGCTGTGCTGAGGGAAGCGTCAACTCCTGGGAGCACCAGACACAGCCCAGTTGACTCTCGATGTCATTTGAGTTCATCTCCAGGGTTCCCAGCGATGGTGATTTCCTACAAACGTAACGTCACTCAACTTTTTCCTAAACAGTGTACCCCTTGCACATGCTTCTTGTACGGACCTGGGAGGGGCTTAGAGCGGACTGGTCCTCACCCCCAGGGAGTTCACAGACAGGTGCAGAGGCTATGGAAGCCTGCTGACCGCAGGCCCGATTAGCTAGCGAGTGCCATTCCGGGCAGAGTTGACATTGGGGCTGGGCTCTGAATGATGAAGAGGAGTCCGCTGGCCGGCTGAGGAAAGACGTAGGGCGGTCTGGTGTGTGAAGGCCTGAGGCAAGAGGGGCCTGCGGCTGGTGGTGCGGCCGTCAGTAGGGACTTTGAGGGCGGGCAGTGGGGAGCCCTCCTTCATGCTTGACAGGCCTGAGCTTGAATCCTGGCCCCACCCCGACTTGTTGTGTGACCATGGGCAAGTCACTCAATCTCTTTGAGAAACAAGGACAACATTGTCACTTGCCATGAGTGTGGTCCTCTGAGGATTGGCTTTGGTGTGATTGGGGGCAAGTTACTGATCCTCTTTGGGCCTCAGTTTCCTCACAGCGCCTATGGCCTGGGGTCGAAGTGAGGATTATCCCGTGATCCACACCTGGAGCATTGTTACCTTGGGGACATTGGTCACGTTTGCTCTGTGTGTGGCCTTTCCCTGCCTTATTTCCTCCCTAGCTGTACAAGGGAGCATCCTCACACACTTGAGGAAGTTGGGAACTGGAGCGGCAGTTTCTCTCCTGTAGTTCTGAGCTGGGGACCCCAGAGTCCAGGGCTGCCCACCAGGGCCTTATGTGAGACCCGGCCAGGGTGAAGCACCACATGGTACCCAGAACATGGTAGGTGCTGGTTAAACGGGCAGGTGACCCTGGGCAGGCTCCCAGCCTTCTCTTTAGACCCTTCAATAACAGACCGGGGCCCCGTGGGGCAAGGCCTCAGCTGCACCCAGCCTGGGAGAGATGCACATTGTTCTGAGCCCAACAAAGGGCCTGTCACCTCCACCACAGCCAAGCAACTTAAAGCCACTGGGCTGGTTTGGGGGCCAGGGGCCAGGCCGGGTGTGGGATCTTGGTGCCTCTGCCCTTCCTTCACTTGGGTGTTCCAACTCCCCGGTGGTAGGAGCCATGAGGGTGGCAGGAAAAGCTCCTGCATGTGTACCCATAAGTCTCAGGTTATAGAGCATTCCGTGACCTGGGCCATCCCATCTCCTATCCCAGCTCTGCCTACCCAGGAGGTGGGCAGGGCCACCACCCAGGCTCAGAGAGGCCTCTCCAGGTTGATAGAGAGTGGGGAAGGCTTCCAGGAAGGGGGAGGCAAGAGGGCTTGGCCTTGAGAAGTGAAGGTCATCTCACCTCGCCCTCCATAGGGGCCACTTCCATGTCTGTGTTCTGCATAGTACACTACCTCAAGAACCCCACAAAGGAAGCAGAGAGGCCCACATGGAAGCAAGAAACTTAGCTATAAGCTTCCTGGCAGCCAAGGCAAAAAGGGCAACTTGCAGGATTATGATAAGAAGAACACACACAGTCATTTGGTGAGAGAACTGAAGTTGAGGAGGTTGCCTAGGAAGAGGGAGGGCATAGCATGAAGCAAGTTTGAGCACCACTGTTTTGGGTCTGGACCTCACTCTTTGATATGCCGGCCCCCACTTGTTATTTTGAAAGAATTTCAAGCTTACGGTGAAGTTGCAAGAATATGTAAAGGGCTCTTGCATACTCTCCATCCGAATGTACCAAATGTTTACACTGACTGTGTGTGTCTTATTTTAACTATATGAGAGTGTCATAGGTATGATGTCCCTTTGCCCCTAAATACTTCAGTGTCTTTCTCCTAAGAACAAGGACATCCTTTTGCTTTACCACAGGACAATGAGCAAATCATGAAAGTAACATGGATACAGTGGCAATGTCTGATCATAGGCCCGAGGTCACATTTCACCACGGTTCAGGATTGCCCTTCAAAACTGTTCCCCCTGCCCCAGGCCGAGATCTCGCCCAAAACCACATATGGCATCCAATTGTTCTGTCTCTTTGGCTTCAGTGTTAGTTTCCTAGGGCTGCCTGAAGACTATCGCCAACTAGGTGGCACAAAACCACTGAAATTTATTCTCTCACCGCTCTGCGGGCCAGAAGTCTGAAATCCACTAGGGATGCGCTCTCTGGGGGTCGACCGGTACCCTTCCCACCTCTTCCTGCTTCCCTCATGACTTGTTTTAGAAAAATCCAAACCACCCCTTGGGGTCCGTGGGAGACTGAGCTGTGGGGGGCAGGGCATGGCAAGGAGGAACCTCCGGGCCACACAAGAGGCTGAGCATGGGCCTGATGCGCCTCTGTCATTGCAGAGGCAGGTGGCCTCAGGTAACTGGCAGGTTGCTTAACTCCTCCGAAGTTTTTCCTCATCTGTAAAATGCTGGTGATACCAGTGGGGCCCTCGTAGGGTTGTCGTGAGTTAACACTGGGCGGGCTCAGCGTGGTATGGGGCACTGGCCTCTCAGCACTTCGAGACCCCCGCAGATCGCCTGGTGCAGTTCAGCTCAGAGAGGGGAAGGGACTTGCCCAGGGTTACACAGCCAGGCAGGATCCCAGCTCAGTGCCTTAGCCACCCCTCCCAGCTGAAGGCAGGACCCCAGGGCTCAGTGGTCTTCAGGGGGAGTGTAGGTAAGCACAATTACTTGGGAACTTGACCGAATTCTCTGGCAGCGGAAGTGGAAGGGACTCTCGCTGTCACGTAGCTCTCCTTGCCTTGTTCCTCGGGGAAATGGAGTTTTTCCGAGGACTCTGTAAGGCACCGATGGACTTCACAAGTCTGGGACTGGTAACCTCTCCCAGCCGGCGCCAGAATGCGTGCTGGGGTTCCCTGGAGGAGGGTGGTGAGAAGCGGGCATTACCAACAGAGGCATGAAGCTGTGAACCAACTGGTGCGTTGGAGGGAAGGGCAGGTGACAGGCCCCTCCCCATGCCCGTGCTGACCTGATGGGGCTGTCCCTGTCATTTCAGTTGGGCCACGTGGTCCTCTCCCCAGTCTGGTTCCTCTACAGCCTGCTCATGAAGCTCTTCCAGCGCTCCACCCCGGCCATCACCCTCGAGAGCCCAGACATCAAGTACCCGCTGCGGCTCATTGACAAGGAGGTGAGTGCCACCCTGCGGGGGTCGCAGGGTGGAGACCCCCAGGGCATCTCTTTCCTTGCCAGCATCACAGCCTTTCCCGGGCTCCTCCAAAGTGCTCAGGACATGGCCCCTCTGAGATAGGCCCTATTATCTGCCCCTTTAACATATGGGGAAAGCAAGGTGATGTCTGTTTTTATGGCTTCCAGTAAGCGGCAGAGAGATTTGAACCCCGGTCTCTGACCACAAAGTGCGTTCTCTGAACCACACTCACTATCCCACAGAAGGTCTTACGCGGAGGGACCCCCCAGGACTTTTGGATCCAGGCGCCCCTTTAACAGTTGGGAAAACAGAGGGTGAGAGAGGTGGAGGGCAATTTAGGTTGCACTGTGAGGCAGAGGGAGAGCCAGGGCCCAGGCTCAGGCCTCCCAGGGGTCTTGGGGGCTTCGAATCCCACTGCCCCTTCCTTGAAGGTGAAGACCCCTCCCCTCCTCCTCCCGCCTCCAGGGGCCTCTACTCAGGACCTGGTGCTTGTTGCCTCTGTGTGGTCCCCGATCTCTCAGTGTGGCTCCGTCTGCCCCTCCCAAAGGCTCGCTCCTGCCATCTTGTATGATGTTGCCCTTTTCAACCTTCTGGTCCTGATTAAAAACCATCCCCTCCCTCCTTTGCCCTGTGCCTCTTACTCTCCCCTATCAAAGCCCCTCCCTGGTGCTATTTCTGGTCACTGTAGCTACCCCAGGAAGGGTGTTACAGGGGGAACTGAGTCGTGGAGCACAGAAAGTCACTTGCCCTGCCTCCACCCGGGTCTCAAGTCTCCCCGGCACAGAGCTGCAGCTTCCACAACCAATGGATTGTGTGTCTGGAATTGTACCAGGAGTTCATAGAAGGGTTAAAAACTAGAGAGAGGCCCCCCCCAAAAAAATTACCTCCTTCCAAGCAAGACAACACTTATTTTCTGATATGTTTTATATGTACTTTTTTCTTACTAAGATGAAATCATAAGGTTTTTTTCTTTTTTAAGGTTTTATTTATTCATTTCTAGAGAGAGGGGAAGGGAAGTAGAGAGAGAGAGAGAAACATCGATTGGTTGCCTCTTGTCCGCCCCCAACTGGTGACCTGGCCCAAAACCCAGGCCTGTGCCCTGACTAGGGATCGAACAGGCAACCTTTCACTTTGTGGGATGACGTCCAACCCACTGAGCCACACTGGTCAGGGCTGCCTTTTGATACTGTTGCTGTGCTCCACCATGGGCACCAGGAAGGCCCCCTGAGGCCTGCCCTTCTCTCTGAGTGGGATGGGACCAGGTGATTGCAAGATCCCCCAAATTGCCCAGCGTCTTCTGCTCAGACTGTCACGGCCGCAGGCTCCTGGATGGCAGCCCAGGCTGAGCCAGGCCCAGTTCGCCCTCCTGACTCTGCTGTGCCCTGCGAGAGGTTGTCTGGCACAGTGATCATCTAGTGTCTTTTCCTCATTTCTATTCTTCCTCCAAAAATTGCCTGGCTTGTGAGTTTCTGACCTTGAACTCCAGGACCAGTCGATAATTCTGGAATCTGCTCCCAGAAGCCTTTGGGCTCTGTTGCCCAGAGTGCAAAGGCTTCTGGGGGAGGCAGCTACAGGCCTGGGCTGCTGGCTCAGAGAGGCCCGCCAGCCACCGACAAGCCCCTTGTCCGAGTGGTGGCTACACGCTGTCTTTCCTGAGGTCCAGGCCACCTGCCTCTGCTCACACCCTGCAGCGATGCTCTGTGCCTTTGGAGATGTCTGTGTCCCCCCAACCCCTCCCAAGTGAGAACACTCTCTCTGTCATGGATTTTGCTGTGTCATCTAGCCTTGTGTAAACATGGGCTGGACACTTACCTGTCTTCCCATCCACCCCTCCACACCCATCCTCCTGGCCATACCAGGTGCAGGGGAGACCCCTAGCTGCCTATCGAAGCCCTGGTCGGGAGTCAGGGCGCCAGGTTCGGTTCCCAGCTCTGACCACAGCTTGCCTGGCCTCGGTTTAAGACCACTTCAGGGGGAGGGTTTCTGGGGCTTTAGTCCCGTCTTCTTCCTCTTCACCAGCATCTGCCCCAGCCTTGGAGAGGGAATGGCTGCCGCCCGCCCACCCATGGACCCAGGCAGCAAGGCTGCCCTGCCTCTGCCACCAGCTGCCGCCCCGGTGCTCACGTGATTCTGAGTAGTGGTTTCTAGAACCCTCTCTGGAGCATGGGCCTGGGCATACGAGGCCTTGTCTTGGCTCCGCCCCGAGTTTGCCAGTCCAGTCCCTGAGCTCTTCCTGCCACCTCAGGACACTGCTCAGGCTGGCGGCAGAGGTGGATCCCTCCCTCCTGTCCCTGGAGTTTTCTGGGCCATCTGGCAGCCTCCCTTCAGGGTCCTGAGCTCACTTCCTGCTCTGACAGTCTTGCTGTGTGGCCCTCGGTGGGTCACTGCCCTCCCATCAGCCAGCGAGGACAGAGGCCCACCCAGCGTGAGCCTGATGTCCATGTCCTTGCTCACATTGGTGCAGGCTGCGTGTCCACATGTGACAGCATCAGTGTCACTTCTCTCAGTGACTTGGGGGCACTGGGGAGGGTAGGGGCTCTGGGATCTGGTGGCCCCTCTGCCCTGGGTGCTGTCCACCAGCTCGGGCCTCCTTGCAGGTCATCAACCACGACACCCGGCGGTTCCGCTTTGCTCTGCCTTCACCGCAGCACATCCTGGGCCTCCCTATTGGTGAGTGCGGCCCCAGCCCAGCCCGCATGGAGGCGGGGGCTCGTCAGGGAGGTGGGCACTTAGCACTTCCTAGGGACAGCAGGGAAGGCTTCAAGGAGGAGGCTCCCTGATGGCTGCTGTGGGCCTTCAAGGGTAAGTGTCAGAATGGGAGAGGAGATACCCCGGTGTCCCTGGTGGTGGCACCAGCACAAGCAACAGGGTGGTGGCCGAAAGCTAGGACATGATGGGAATCCCTGAGGGGGCAGTGGGAGCTCAGTCAGGCAGGCTTGGAATGCTGGGCGGGTGCAGGACAGCGGGTAGGCAGGGCCAGCGGCCCCTGCAGGGATAGTCCCTAACCCAGGGTGCCCTCTCCCCATCCTTCAGGCCAGCACATCTACCTCTCGGCTCGAATCGACGGAAACCTGGTCATCCGGCCCTACACGCCCGTCTCCAGTGATGACGACAAGGGCTTTGTGGACCTGGTCATCAAGGTGAGGTGTTGGGGCCATGACCACGCAGGGCCAGGTGTGGTGCTGACCATATCATAGCCGAGGCCTCCAGGGGGCCCCTGTCCCCTGCAGCCTGGTCCTTGAAGGCCTGGTGATTCCTGAGCCTGGTGTCTGAGTGAATAGCCAGTTGTACTTTGTCAGCAACGACCATGTGGGGCCTCGGCAGAGGGCAGGGGCTGGGCCCCAGGGTTACTGTCCTAACTCCACTGTGTGGGCCCCCAGGTGCCCCTCACTGGCCATTCATAGGTGGTGGGACAGAGGCAGAGCCCCCACTTAGTCCTGGGGTGGGCACTGGGTCTGTAAGGACAGGAAGGGAGCTTGGCCTGTTGGTCCTGGCTCTGGCCTGGGTCCCTTCCCAACTTAGTGTCATTTAGACCCCTTGCAGGATACCCAGGCCTGGTTGCAGGACCCTGTCTTCAGCTGGAGAGCTGACAGTGAACATGTGGTCCCACGGAGGTCAGTGGTGCCTCCAGGCATGTGGTACTGAGCACCTGGGGGCAGGGATGGGGTGACGAGAGCTGCTCCGGGAGGGGGCAGCAGTGAGGTGAGGGCTGGCAGCTGAGGAGGTCGCAACTGGGTGAAGAGGGAAGGAGAGGACCCTGCAGGTGCAACGGCCCTGAGGTCCGAAGGAGACACAAGGACTAAAGCGGCCAAAGGGCAGTGGGTCAAAGTCGGGGTCGGTCAGCGGGGCCAAGCGGGGCCTCGGAGGCCCTGGTAGAGCTTGGGGCTCTGTCCAGAAGCAAAGGGAAGGTTGGTAAGGGTTCAGGCACCCGCCACTCTGGCTGGGTGTGGAGGTGTCAGGGAGATTCAGGTAGAGGGTTAAAAGCTCACAACGACAGGCCCGTCCTGGCTGGGAGACCTCACTGGCCGCCATTGGCCCCAGATAAAGGCCAAAGTCCCAGCCTGGCACAGAGTGTGCTCTGACCGCCCTTCCTTTCCCTGCACTGCCTCACCCCGCCCCCTCTGCACAGACACATCTCCGGGCTGTAGCCACATGGAGCTCCCCTCCCTCCCCTGACCCGCAGCCGTTTCGGGCCACCTGGCTCTTGCACACCCTGCCCCTCCCCCGCCATCTTTCCCCTTCTCTGCCCACCACACCTGCTTGCTCTTCAAACCCCAGTGAAAATGCCCCCCGGGAGCCTTCCCAGCCCTGGGCTGGGTGAGCTGCTCCTCCTCTGTGTTCCCATCTCTTTCTCTGAGGATTGTAGCACTTCCTTCTTTCCAAAGCTGAAATCCCCAAGGGCACAGGGCAGGAAGTTGTTCTAAGACCCACGTTTCTATGACAGCACAAAATGGGAAGAACTGGACGTCCACCGGGAGGGCGTGGCTCAGCCGACTTCCTGGAGCCCTTAGCTTTGCTGTGCTGACAGCTGTCAGCACCTCCCAGCCAGAACGAGTCACAGAGAGGCTTCTTGGTGGAACATTAATACATCAAATCAAGTCATGGGGTCGGTTGCCTTGTATGCACCAGGCTGACACTTTGTATCCCAAGGACATGTTAGTGGGAGGGCAGACTCCTGGGGTACGGGGCACGGCACGGATGGGTAAGTTTTGATGGGTGGATGGGGCATTGTGTGAGAAGGCCATACACAGGCTGCAGAAGGGCCCCTAAGAGTCACTTCCCATTGTGGTCCAGAGCTCACCTCGGCAGCCCTGGGAACAGGGGACTGAGGACTGTGGGTGTGTCTTACAGGTTTACTTCAAAGACACCCATCCCAAGTTTCCTGCCGGAGGGAAGATGTCCCAGTACCTGGAAAGCATGAAGATTGGAGACACCATTGAGTTCCGGGGCCCGAATGGGCTGCTGGTCTACCAGGGCAAAGGTGAATTGGGTTGGAAACCCCTGAGGACCCAGCAGGCCCGTGAATGCTGGGTGCAGTGCCTAACGCTGCTGCCATCTGTATGGGTGACTATTGTTAGGCAAGCTGTCTCCTCTCTGGGGCCTCAGTTTCCCCAGCTGTATCGGGGATAAGTCGGCTGGTGCAGGGATTGCAGACTGGCTGCCCTTGGGGGCCACATCTGGCCCATAGACCAGCCTCGTTTGGCTGAAAACAAGCGGAAGGAAGGGCTGCGCTGGAAGCGCCCCGTGCACCAGCCTCTGCACCACGCCCCACGCTGTCTGCACGAGGAGCCCATCCTGTGTTCCTCTGGCATTTGAGTTGGCCCTGGTATCCCACCATCCTCTCCTTCACCGTAACTGGCTGGGGTTGTGTGGTGGCCGCCTGCACCTCGGACCCCCAAGCGAGGCAGGCTCTCCAACCCACCTGACCCCCAAACATAGGGCCTCACCCCTCCTCTCTTCCCCAGGAAAGTTTGCCATCCGTCCAGACAAGAAATCCAACCCAGCCATCAAGACGGTGAAGTGTGTGGGCATGATCGCAGGAGGGACAGGTGTGTGGACCTGGAGTCCCTCTCGGAGTCCCCGGTGTGGTGTGGTGTGGGGGGAAGGGGCCAGAGCGTGGGATGGGGACAGGTACAAGCAGCTGTGAGCTGCCTGAGGCAGGGACCCCGGGCCTGTTGTCCCGGCACCTCCCCCAGGTGCTGGCCTGGCAGCGGCCTGCGAGTACACAGCAGGGGCTCACTTAGCCTGGGGGGCCTGCCGTTTGCAGGCATCACTCCGATGCTGCAGGTGATCCGCGCCATCATGAAGGACCCAGATGACCACACCGTGTGCTACCTGCTCTTCGCCAACCAGGTCAGTGGGTGTTTGCAAGACATGCAGACCCAGCTCCTGCTGAGAGGGTACGCAGGGCCTGGTGAGATGTTCAGGGGTCCGCATAACTTTGTGGGGACGCTCGCTGACGTGTGAGGGCTGCTCTGAGCGTAATGTGCACAGGCAGCCTCTGCAGCAGCGGGTGGGGGCGGGCTCTTCAGTGCAGAGCCCAGTGTCTGACCCAGTGTCTGGAGAGGAGCCGGGCACCTGGAGCCCCCCCACCTGAGATTTGCTCCCTTGGCCTCTTTCTGCGAACATCTCAGAGCCCACTAGTGAAGTGGGCAAAAGCTGGCCTGGGCTGGGGCTGGCCTGGAGACAGAGGGACTGTTCTCACAGGTGGGGCACCAAGAACCCCTCTGCATGAGGATCCCGGGCTGGGGGTGTTGGGGCAGTGTTTGGACTTGGTCTGTCATCCTGAGTGCCTGTCCTCCTCGCCACGCCCGCCGCCTGCCTTCCCTGGCCTGCTGTGTGGGCTTGGACGAGTCAATTTCCCTCTCTTGGCTTTGAGCCCTCAGCTGGAGTGGCAAGGTCATCACAGGTCTTTCTTGGTTCATTGTTTCATGACCCATTATGCGGATTTTATAAAGTGACGTCCCTTCAGGGGGAGGCCAAGGTGAGGCATTCCTCGCCTACAGTGTCGGGCCATGCCCCGGCCCCTGCACCTCTCAGGTATGGTTCACCTGGCCCACGCTGTGCACCATCCATCTGTGAGGACCCTGAGCCCAGAGGGACAGGGGCTTGCCTACGGTCCTTGGACTCGCGCACAGCTGCAGAAAATTGCCCTGAGGCCCCCCAAGGCGGCTTTCACTAGGCTCGGGTGGATGAGAAGAGCCAGAAACCCCCAGCTGCTGGCAGAGCGGGAGGGCAGGCAGCAGCTGGATATGTTCGTGCGGGTTGGTCTCTGTGGAGGCCACCGGTCCTCTGTCACCTCTACAGGGCAGGGAATCGCCCCACTTCTGTAAGCTCTGGACACGAGGCCCAGAGAGGGGCTCGACCTGCCTGTGTCACTGGATGTGGTGGAACCAGGACTCGAAACAGAGCATTTTTTATGAAAAAACAACTACATATTTTGGGGAACGTTGTTTTATTGTACGTTTTTGGGAGCCTCCGTAATGCCTGGCTTAGTGGAGCCGCTGGATTCCGTATCTGCGTCTGCTTCCCCTCGGTGCGGTGGCTCAGGTCGCGCTGCCTTGGGAAGCTCCATGGGCCTTCCCGGGAGAGCAAGAATGAAAAGCGCCAATAAAGTCCTGGTATTATATGAAAATCGTTTGGACCTCAGGGGCCCTCTGAAAGGGTCCCCAGGACCCGAGGGCTTCGCAGGCGATACTCTTGAGTGAGAACTGCCACTTTGCCCCAGGCGGGTTCTTGTCCCTGCCAAGCCTCACCCTGAAAGGAACAGGGCTTTTCAGAAGGACGGACAGGAGAGGTGAGAACAGCGAGGCATGTCTCACTCGTGGACAGAGACTGATAGCCTGGAGGTGTCGATTCCTGAAAAAGTGATACATTCCCGGTGGGGTATTTTTCCCCCTTTCATGTGACAAAATAATGCAGAATGGTCTGGAAGACAAAGTATATGTGCGTGCCCAAGAAAGTTTTAAAAAAGGAGTAACAGGAAGAACTTAGCACCCTAGATGTTAAGATGTACTAAGAAAGCATCGGTGATAAAAACGTCATTCCTGCAGCCGCATGTGAGACCTGGGCTTCCTGGACCTGCTGCATTCTGGGTAACACAGTGAAAGTCTGGACTGTGCTGGAACACACTAGAACATGTGGCTATTTACGTTTCAGTGAATCAAGATTGAGATGAAAAACTCACTTTCACAGTCTCACTGGCCACATTGCATGGGTTCCGCAGCCACATGTGGCCAGTGGTTGCCACATTGGATGACATAGATCGAGAACATTCCCATCAGTGCGGAAAGTTCCGTTGAACTGCTCTGACCTAGAGACAGGCCTGAGCACATACGAGACTTTACGTGTGATGCAGGAGACACCACGAACCTGGGGAGAGAGATGGAAACGGGGGTGGGTGCTCCTCTGGTAGCACGCCTGCTAAAATTGGAACGATGCGGAAATCAGCATGGCCCTGCGCAAGGACGGTACGCACATTCCTGAAATGTCCCATGTTTTTCTGCAAAAGTTATGGTTCTGTGAAAGATTTTGAGTCCATGAGGAAGGCTGATATCTTTCAGAGGGCAAAGCGATCTTGGAATGTAAAGAATTTCTTTGGGGTAAATTCCACGAAGTTTGTCATTGACCCGTGTTCCTGAACTATGAAACATGCGTATTTGAGCTAAGGAATAGTTTCTTCTTGATAAGTAAACGAGTAAGAAATACAAAAGAAAAAAGAAAAGAAAATGGGTGCTGGGTTAGTTGCTGTGCATTTGGAAAAAACTAAATAGATTCCTGCTTTGCCTTACAGTAAAGTGAAGTTCAGGTTCAGGATGTACATGTAAAACAAACAAACAAAAAACTGAAGCTTTAAACTGACGTAGAATTAGTGCTGAGCGTTTTCACAAGGAGTGTTGTTGAATGAATGAAGGAAGGAAGGAATGAATGACTGCAGATGGCCAGTCTAAGCCAGACATCTGTCAGTGGAAAGCCCACACAGGGAAAGGCTGATGGAGCGAGTCCTCTGCTGGAAAATTAAAAACATATCAGAGTTTTTGTCCTGGCTGGTGTGGCTCAGGTGGTTGGAGTGTCGTCCCGAAACCAAGAGGTTACAGGTTCGATTCCCAGTCAAGGCACATACCTAGGTTGTGGGTTCGACCCTTGGTCCGGGTTTGTGTGATCCCTGGTCTGGGTGTGTAAGCCAGGGGCGACCAATGGATACCTGTCTCTCACATCGATGTTTCTCTTTCCCTTCCTCTCTTCCTTCCTCTCTTCCTAAAAGAAATGAAAAAAAATGTCCTCAGGTGAAGATAAAAACAAACACACACATACATATTTTTATATGGGAGGGGAAACATACAAGGTAGAAAGATAAATAACTAGGAACAAAACAAAATGCATCACCACTAAAAAATAATATCCTTAATATTAAGAGGTTTATAAACTAGTAAGAAAAGATAGGACTAGACCAGTGACAAACTTACTCATAATAAAAAATAAAACATGAGACTTGTTTTCCATCAGTCCGATTGGCATAGATTAAACAATTATTACCCAGTGTGGGCAGAGGTATCAGAAGATAGGCAATCTCAGTCATCTCCCCTGGGGTATCTGGGAAGGCTTCCTGGAGGAGAGGACAGCGGACTGAACTCCATAGGGCCCTGTGGCTGCCAGCTGTCTCTTATTCCCTAATTTACGGATGTACAACCTAGAGGCTTGTCCGAGGGATGAGGGTGGCGAATCTTCATTCTTTTAAGTGGACCACTCATTATTTTAAAGTCTCATAACCATCCCCTAGGGGCCATCCCGATGAATATTTGGGCACATGTTCTTCCCAGTCTCTTTTCTCCACGCTGGAGTTCAGCGCTCCCACCTTTAGCTTTGTTCCCACTTTCTCGACTCCCCACGACATTGTGCACGCTGCCCCACGACGTTCAGAACCACTTGCAAACCGCATTTGGAGTGAGCATCTTCCTTCGCAGCCTGGTCCGCTCCCGAGGCAGGATGAGAAGGGGATGAGTGTTTTCAGGGGTCTGGTGTGCTGAGCCAGACTGCTTTCCGGGATCCTTGCCAAGTGTGTGGCCCACAGGTGGGCAGTGAGTGTCTCCTAGGGCAGTCCCTGCCGTCATCCCTCCTGACCACTGGACTTGTCCCCTGCACAGACCGAGAAGGACATCCTGCTGCGACCCGAGCTGGAGGAGCTGAGGAATGAGCATTCTGCGCGCTTCAAGCTCTGGTACACGGTGGACAAAGCCCCTGAAGGTGAGCGATGGAAGTCCCAGATGGGCCGGACGGACTGGGGTGGGGATGCTGGCCTGTGGCTCCCCTGTCCTGAGCCCTCCACAGTGTGGAGCCATTTGCTCACATGGTGTCCTGAGGTGCACACTCTCACGGTGGCCCCGTGAGGGGGAGGTGGTGTGATGCCACTTCACAGATGTGCACGGAAGGATCAAAGTGGGGGAAGAAGTGCCCCACATCACACAGCTAGAAGACACCAGAGACAGGGCTTGGACTCAATTCACACGCTGCTCCTCCAGAGCCGGAGGCCTTCCCCTGGCTGCACTGCCCCCTGCTGGACCAAGGAGGCTGGCCTTCTCTGCTCGGGTTGGGGCTCAGTGTGGCTTAGTCTCCAGGGCCATGGCTGATTATTCCCACTGTGTGTACCCTGTTAGGCACTTTACTCCCATTTTCTCTTCAGTCATCCACCTGGGTGGGCAGGGGGGTGGGCTGGGCTGATTTATGGGCCTACCTGTCCAGGTTTAAGCTCTTTGCCAAGGTCACACGGTTGTGGAGGAATGAGAACCACGTAGAAAGCAGTGAATGGGGCTATCCCCAATGACACAAGGTTGCCCTCTGGGAGCTAACCCTCTTCATTCTCCTGCCTTAGGTAGATGCGGATGCAAAGCAATGTCTTTGCTGGGAGAAAAGCAGCAGGTCAGGCTTCTTGGTAGATAATACTGGTGATGTTTCCTTCGGGGTCGGCAGACACTAGGGAGTGGTGGGAAGTGCGGCAAGCTGGTGAGCATCTGGTCTGTCCAGAGGGGCAGCCCCTCTCAGCTGCAGGCAGTCGGCTCTCAGTTCTGTGGCCCAGGCCTTCCCACTTTTTAGGGGAAGCTGAGTCTGCATTTTCATGGGAAATTTCTAAATGTTAGAAATGACATTTTGTTTTTTTTAATTTTTAAAAAGATTTTATTTATTTTTAGACAGAGGGGAAGGGAAGGAGAAAGAGAGGGAGAGAAACATCAATGTGTGGTTGCTTCTCACACACCCCCTACTGGGGACCTGGCCTGTAACCCAGGCTTGTGCCCTGACTGGGAATCAAACTGGCAACCCTTTGGTTCACAGGCTGGCACTACATCCACTGAGCCACACCAGCCAGGGCAGAAATGACATTTTCAAAGTACCCATGTAGGTGCCAGTTTGCCATCTCGTTCGTCTGCCACCCTGCCCCTGCTTGGCTCTGCTCCTCCCACAGCCCCACGGTTCCCCGGGAGTCAGCCACGGTGGGGGGAACGCACCCCCCACTGCCTCTCCCAGAAATGAACAGATGGGCTCTGGGGGCTGGTGCCCATCTCTGAGAGAGGAGCCTCCTTCCTGGGGGGTCATTCAAGTCCTGGGCCTCCTGGCTGAGAGCCAGACCGGGGCCTGGTTGGAGGAGCGGACCTGACGGCTGTATCTCCCAAGGCCTCTGGCTGGACCAGCCGTCCAGGGCCAGCCCGTCTGAGCTGTGTGTATGCACGGAGCCAGCCTGGCCCCGTGGGCTGATGTTTGAGGGGGATGGACAGGGAACAGGTTTCTTCATCAATGACAGAGCAGAGTAGTGGGTGGTCAGTGAGGCCCAGGGCAGACACAGTGGAGTCGGGCAAGGGGTTGAGGTGCAGGTCGGGCAGGGGGCACAGGTTCTGGGGGTCAGATTGGAGCTGTTCTTCTAGTACAGGAAGAAACATTTACCTGTACCTGGGTCTCAAGCAAAAGGGGGAGAAAGAAGGGCAGTGTAGCTCTGTTCTGGTTGTGGGTTCTGATAGTGTGCTAGGGCAGGCTGTTAGCCAAGACATACCCACCTTGCCTGTTGCCAGTGGAAGGCCCCGCCCACAGGAAGAGGGGCCGACGCTGACCCTTGCTGCTGGCACATGGCAGGGCCTCGACCAAAGTGGCCACGCCCTAGGGACTGTTCTAATAGTAGTACCAGGTACAGGCCAAGGGAGGTGCCGTGAGCTTTCTCTCATCATTTGACACTTACGTTTATTGTTACTCTGACCCACGTTTCAAGAGCAGTTAAGGTGTGGCTGTGACACGGGTATAAGCTGGACTTCTAGAGGCTGAGAAAGAAAGTGGCAACTGGCCAGCTGGGCTGTCGTGGTGCCAAGCGGAGGGGCAGGAGAGGGGCCGGCTCACGCGGCACGTGCAGCTGACTTACCCTTGCCCTACAGAGCCGCCTTCGGTACACATGTAAAGAAAACCACGCTAGCTTTAACAGTCCTTGTAAAACTGAGGTGTGTCTCACAGACCTGCCCATTTCGTACATTAGCAAATACAGTTCCACTCGGTGCAGTTTCTTGCAAAGTCCTTTCAGATCTGTTGCCCCGCTATAAAAATTTCATGTGTCCGTGTCCTCCCTCATTCCAGATGGATTTTAGGCAGCTTAACAAGACTCAGAGTGAGTCAGAGTGGTACGAATAGTGGTACGAATAGGAAGTGGGAGTGAGAGGAAAACAAGGGCCGTGAAATGGAATCAGAAATGAGCTTTGTACAAAAACATGGCCTGGGATGCACACTTGCTGCACATGGGCTATGCATACTTTTCTGAGCTCCCCAGCGGCCAAAGTGAAAAAGGAAATGTGGTCAGTTACCGAGATCAGGGTCCATGAGACACAGGATGCTTCACTATTCAGCAGTCCGTCTCGCCAAGACCAGCGGGAACTGTCTTGGCCCCTCCCAAGGGAGCCCCATAGAGCGGACAGAGTGTGGTGCAGTGAGTGTTGTCTATCTAGGCAAGGTCCCCCAGTCACCTCCTCCTGACCTTGGGCTTACAGAGCTGTGTTTCTGTTGATGTCAAGGACTTCAGTGAAAAACAGACAAGCCAGATCATCAGGTGTTCAGGGCTGGAGGGACTCGGAGGACAAGGCCATCCCTGGCCTCATCCAGTCCTGGCAGGGACCCTTCCTCCCTCTGATAGAGGCAGTATCTCTTTGTCGCTTCTCCTGCCTCTCCCATCTGCTACCCACACTCCTGCTTGCTCCTGCTCTCTGGACCTCCACCTGCTGCCTCTCTCATTATCCCCATTGCCCCTCCGCCTCTTCAGAGCCAATCTAGAGGATCTGCCTGGGTGATCACCCCACCCACTGGCCAGTGCTCACGGGCTGGCCTGGGGTTGGGCACCCACAGTGGGTAACTGTCAGGAGGTGGCTAGCAGTGGCTCCTCAGAGGGGAGGTCACATGTGGCTGATGGTGGGCATCCTCTGGTCCCTCCATTTGTCTGTTCCTCCGGGGCTGAGCTGTTCAGCACGGGCCATTTGAGAGGACTGTGGCTGCATGGCCTACATGTGCCCTCAGTCCCCAAATAGTGTTAGTCCCAACTGAACATTGGAGAACCAACCCTGTGTGGCAGGCAGCATGGCACTGTGAGGACAGATGTGGAAACTGAGGCACAGAGGGGTCATTTGCTGAGCAGATTGGAAGCCAGAGCTAAAGAGGAGAGGTGGGTGTCTATACCTCTCTCTCTGTCTTGTGCCCCTGACATGACCCCCAATCGTCAGAGCCCCATCTTCCTGCTGGGGCCCTACAAGCCTCCATGCCCATCAATCCACTGTGTACCAGGGCTGGGTGGTCCCTTCTGGGAGCAGCCCCAGTAGCATGTCAGTTTCTGAGGGTCCGTGTTGGACTAGAGCCCCTGCCAGCCTCACCGCACTGTCAGGAATGAAAGAAGGTTCCAGATCTCAGGTGAAACCTGGAGATACTCTGTGTGTGCACATGCAAGACAGGGAGGCAGGCAGGACCAGGACGGAGCTGTTGCATCTGGAACTTGTTTGTGTCTGGATCTTGCTATTTTTAGGCTCATCGGCTGCTTGTTTGGGATCATTTCGTCCTTCATTATTAATTGAGCAAGTGCTGTGTACCGGGCTGTCTGGGCACTGGGAACACAGCCATGGCCCAGACAGGGCTCCTCACAGGCCGACACTCTGCTGGGGGCAAGAGTCAGACAGTGGGGGTGTGGGAGAGGCATCAGTAGAGAATGTCACCTTGGCCAGCCTGGGGCTGGACACTGGCATAGGGACAGACATCTGGGACCAGGAGTTCACATCCTAGCTGAGTGCATCTTTCATTGTGTGACCTTGGACAACTCAGTTCTGGGTCCTCTGGGCCTCAGTTGCCACATCTGTTAAGTGGGATCATCAGCCTTCTCGCTGGCCACCCACAGGGCGGTTCTGAGGGCCACCTGCAAGGCCACATGGAAACCAGGAAGGGCTGCCTTTGGGTCATGGGCAAGCCAGGCCAGGTCAGGGCGTCGGGGAGGGTTTGCTTGGATGAACTTCATTCTTCGAAGACTGTTGAGAGGAGGGAGGCACTCGCACAGGGGAGCTGCATCGGCCAGGGGAGCGTCTCGGGCAGGTGGGCAGTCCTCAGTGAGTCCCAAGAACACGGGCTCACGCAGTCTCCTGCCCCACAGCGTGGGACTACAGCGAGGGCTTTGTGAATGAGGAGATGATCCGGGACCACCTCCCGCCCCCTGAGGAGGAGCCACTGATACTGATGTGTGGACCCCCGCCCATGATCCAGTACGCCTGCCTGCCCAACCTGGACCGCGTGGGCCACCCCGTGGAGCGCTGCTTCTCCTTCTGAGGGCCAGCACTGGCTGCCTGCCCCCCACACCCGCTGTGTGTCCTTACATGCCCTGTCCGCACTCACCCCTTTCTGCCATCTATGAGGTCACTTCCCCCTCATCTCACACTATGGCCCGGGCTCAGCTTGACTCGCCCATGCCTGGGTGGCCACTCTGCTGGGCTGGCCCCCAAGGAGCCCTTTTGGGAAAAGGGTTCTGTTAAGATGGGCTACCACAGCCACCTTTGGGGCGGGTTCTTGTCTGACTCCCACCAGTTCTTACCAGTGATGCTCGGCCCCGGGTCCTGTCCCTCCTTTATCCCCATACTCTCCACACTACTGGGCCAAGGCCATCAGCACCATGTACCACCCACCCCTCCCAGAGCAGAGCACAGTCTGGAAGTAAACATAAATATACGGACAGTCCAGAGTTGTAGGTGCCAAGGAGTCCCCTGCCGCCACCTTGGGTCCCTCGCCTGCCGCCTCTTACTACCTGCCTCAGGGCCAGGCCAGGCCTTAGCACCTAACACTAAATACAGTTACTACCCAAAAGTCCTCTGGGCAGGGACTGCTGGGGGTGAGAGGCTGCCCCCACCTCAGGGCCCAGGGAGGAGGGAGCTGGTCGAGGGCCCCTCTGGCTGGCACATGGGCCCTCTGGAAGCCTCCACATTTTCTCCAATACATGCAAATGTTCAGCAGCTTTGGGAATTCCAAGCTGTCAGCTTGGTGGTTAGTTGGACTGCTTCAGCGTCCTGGGCTACCAACCGTGATGACAGAGCTGAGACACAGTTCATGTTTGTTTATTCTTGTGTCCCAAACCCACCCGTCCTGCTGCCCGCACCCCAGTGTGGGGGAGATTTTGAGCAGATCTTCTCGTCTGAGCCACGTTCTCAGTGGCCTTGACATTGCCTTTAGACAACAGTGGATTAGCCTTTGCATACCGGCTTTTTCAGAGTCATTTATGAGCAGAAAAAAAATGTTGAAATAAAACTTTACTGATATTAACCCTCGTGTGTGTCCATCTGGAGGTGGTAGGGAGGGGGACATGACGGGGCTGCGCAGGGCCTGGCATTTAGAGAGCACAGGAAAGTATACACAGGAAAGAAAAAATAATGCCAGACATCCAGGGGCAAACATGACTTTAATGAAACCAAAGCGTCCACTCTACGGCCACTGCTTTTACCCCCAATGTCAGACGAACTCTTCCCATAAGCCCAGGTGTAGCGAGGCCCCTACAGTTGGACAGTGAGGTCCTTTCAGTTTGTGGATTTTGTAAATAACAGTGGCATCTTTGCCCTCCTTTCAGGCTGTTTCTTTTAGGACAGATTCCTGCAGGCAGAAGGCTGGGCCAGGGGCTGTGGACCCTTGGAGGCTCAGGGAACAGAGTGAAAGCCTGCGTGGCTGGAGTGGAGGGGAAAGGGCAGGGGATGGGGAGTTCACAGGAAGAAACCTGAGGCTGGGCACTGGGGGCCAGGGGAGCCCCCTTTTTCCTCTCCTCTCGCCTATTCTGTCCCCAGTGGTCTGGAAAAGGACTGAACCTGGGAATCCCTGGCCCCAATAGCCCTTCTTCACACCGACTGTGTGCTGGATTCTGCTGAGCAATGAACACAGTAGGTCTCATTCCTGTCTACATCTGGAAGATGAGAAAACAGGCCTGAGGGTCGGGGTCTGAAGGTAGGTCTGCTTGAGCCCACCAGAAGCTGCCCAGGAGCAGGGAAGGGGGTGTGAATTGGGCCTGGTCTCCCCACTCTCTCCTCGGCTCAGTTTCCCCACCTGTAAAACGGGTGTGTGAACTAGGTCTGTGATTTTCCACCCTCTCAGACCTGATATCCTTTCAAAATAACATTTATAACAACCCCTACCTTCCTGAAGGGAATTCACAGTAATATCACCAATTTATACTATAAAAGAGCAAGAAAGAAAAGGAATTTATAAAATGATGCACATTCCAGCCTGTAGATGGCTGCTCAAGTGCCCCCGGAAGGAGGGTAGAACAGGGGTTTGCCCAAATGCCAGGTCCCTGAACTAGCACAACCCCAAGTGCAGCCGGGCTCCCGGGCTCTGCTGACGCAGGCCACATTTTTCCAGGCGGGGCACAATCCTCCGTCAATTTCCAAACATTTCCTTGGCTACTGCGCAGCTGCATTGCTGGCAACTCGGTGTTTTTTCACACCAGACAAAAAGTCCGTGTTCATACAAGAAATGGAGTGAAGCCCGGTTCAGAGTCGTAGCTGGCCTCTCGGCTCCTGGAATGTCGCCAGCGAAGGAAGACTGCCCCCACCTCCACGTGACCGAATCCCTGTCGTCCAGACAACCAAACACGACCCCACAAAGCTCGGAAAGGCCACCCCGCTGTGAACCCAGAGTAGGCTGATCTCAGTTAATGGCACTATAGTGCTGGCTTTTAAAAAAAATCATTGAACCGACTTTTTACATTTCACTTAAGGGGCTACAGGTCTTTAACTCCTGCATCCTCTGGCCACTTCCTGGTTCTTCCACACCTGACCGCCACGTTCCAGCCGGCTCGGGGCTCAGGCGGAACCTGGGCGCTCCTCCCGCACCCCTGGGTCGCTGTTCGCAGTTGAGAAAAGGAGGGCCAGCCAACACCCAATCACACCGCCCAGGTGAGACCTGGGTACTCCTGTGGTGCCCAGCCTCAGAGACCTTATGGCTTTACAACTGCCCAGTTTGTCCATGGACTTTCTGGTGCCAGCTTTTCAATTGTAGTGTGATGTTCTGTCAAGAATACATGACTCCCTTATCAACCAATTTCATAATAATAATGATAGTAATGATGATGATAATAATAAAGTACCTAACTCCATTCGCAGTGTTGGACTAAGAAAATAATAACACCAACATAACATTCATAGACCGGTATATTCATACCCGGCGCTTTTCTAAAGACGCCGTATGCATTTATTGCTTCGACGAGTGCGTCAAGCTCGGTGCTGGAGTCACCAAGGCGGTTCCACGTCTGGAACGCTTCTCTGAATCAGTCCAACGCTCGCAACGACCTGTGTCACTTGCCCAATCCTACAGATCAGTAAGACGGGAACCCAGAAAGTGAAGCCCTTTCTTTGTGAAAATCCAGGTGTGCCCCAGCAACAGCCGGGAGGCCCAGACCAGCCTGCAGTGTGCATTTGAGAGCCGCTTAAGTTCACGCTTCAGACACAACCAGGTGGTGGTCCCGCCTCACAGAAAATCACACTCGATCCCCTTTTCTTCACTTCCCAGTCTGTCTGCTTTTCCAGCATAAAGGGACGGGCAGATCGCGACTCCCAGGCATCCCGCAAAGTAGGCGGGTCACCTTAGGGGCAACCTTTACCCGCTCAAAAATTCGTCTCACATTAGCAGTGAGGATTCGGGCGTCACCCCGAATCGTTATTTTCCTTACTCATAAGTTTAAGGCATAAAGAAGTGCCTCTATTGCTTCCTACATAAAGAATTTTAATCCTATTAGCACTACGGTGAGTATCAAATTTGATCGTTGAACTGTGACCCCCGTTCCTTTGAAATTGGCCTTAATACTAGTTAATATTTATGTCGCTTTTCATATTATTTGCCCAGGGGAGAACAGAAAACGATAATCATCCGACCCTTCGTATGCAGATAAGCAGCCGGTGTCGCTAAGGCTCACGGACAGCGTTCCGCCCCTTCCGGTTCTTGCCTCATTTGAGCTGTCGCGAGAGTTCGTCGACCGAACGCCGGAAACAGTCGCACCGTAGCGGCTGAAGGGGCGGGATCTAGGCGTGAGGGAATCTAAGCTGCTCTGTGGTGCAAGATGGCGGACATCTCCTTGGACGAGCTTATCCGGAAGCGCGGGGCTGCGGCAAAGGGACGGTGAGCGGCGTTTTCTCCCTTTGGGGTTTAGGGGCCGCGGCCTAGCGGGGTTCGTGGCTGAGGGGAGAGCGGCCCCGGCGCGACGCGGAGAGCCGCCTGCTCCCGCCCCCTGCCGTAGCCGCGCTGCTCATTGGCCCGGCCGCCGCCGCCGCCGCAGGCCTGGACATCCGGCCGCTTACTGGCTGCAGGCACCGTCGCTCCGACGGGTCGGGGGAGGCCGGCGGGGCCGCTGTCGGCAGCGGCGGCGGCACCGGGGTGCCCTCGGGCCCCCAGGGTCTCCCCGGCTCAGCCCCCTTCCCTGAGAAGACAGGCGCTCGGGCCGCGCTTCTCCGTGCTCTCAGCGCGGCCCGGGTGAGGACGGCTGACTTCGGCCGGAGAGGCGACGTGCTCCGCCTGGGGTCCCACGCCCTGGGCCGGCTGCCCTGAGCCGCTGCCGTTAGCACCCGCCCCCGTGCGCACGGGGTCCTTCGCTGGTTCGCAGCCCTGTCGGCCAGTCAGGGGCGGGGTCCCCGTTTTCAGACGCGGAGCCCGAGGCTGGCGGAAGGGCAGCGGTTCGCCGCGGCGGGGCTGAGTGCGCCGGTCGCGGGCGGAGGTGGCCTCGGGCGTGGGCCGGGCGGCTGGACGGGGCCGGGCCGTTTCTCTCTCTCTTTTTCCCTCGAATTTGTCGGCATGACACCGGTTAGTGAAACGGCCGAGGGCTCAGGGGTGCGACTGTGACGCACCATCTGTGTGCGGTGCTGGGGGCCCAGCGCCCCGAGGCAGGTCCCCTTTACCCTCTCCGGCCCGGCCCGCCGCCGTGGCTCGGTTCTCTGGGAAACCTCGGCTGGGCGAGCGGCTTCGGGGCCCAGACGCCCCTCCGGCGTGGTCGGCCGCCGCCAGCCCGTCCGAGCGCCCGCGGGAACGCGCGGTGAGCCCGTTTGAAGGCGGCCGGCCGGCTGTGACGGTGTTCTGTCGTTTTCCCGGCCACTCCACTCCGCGCGTGCTTGGCAGTGCCGCCCCGCTTGTGGCTGGAGAGGAGGTTCTTGCGCTTGCTGTCTAAAGTGTACCCCGGGCCCGGCCCCGGCCCCCACACACAGTTGACCGGCCAGCGCCTCGCCCGGCTTCTGGGCCATGACAGGCTCTCAGTACTCACTCCCTCAGCCATTCCTCGCCAGTAGTGCTCTCCCAGGTCTTTCTGGTAACGGGCGTGCAGTTGGTGCCGCGTCCTCTGGCCACCTCTAAACGGTCCCGGGTTCAGAGGTTTGCTGCACAGTTGCTGAGTGAGCGGGGGTCGCAGGGCAGGTCCTGACTGCAGGTGGTCTCTGTCTGCTGGGCGGGTAC
The DNA here is from genome assembly GCA_007922815.1 of Macrotus californicus. Lineage (NCBI taxonomy): Eukaryota > Metazoa > Chordata > Mammalia > Chiroptera > Phyllostomidae > Macrotus > Macrotus californicus. Next base: position 91,032 of record VMDR010002163.1, read on the forward strand.
TGTTGCGGTGTGGGTGTGGGCGGAGGCCCGGGGTGGGCCGTGGGTGCGACTGCGGGAAGCGAGCGTGTGCGCATCGCGGGGAGAGCAGAGACTGTGCTTGCAGCCTGGCAGGCCCCGCTGTGGGCTTCTGTGCCTGCCCGGCTGGATGACTTCCGAGCTGGGCAGTTTCCTCACTCGTAATAGTGGTTGCTGGTAGGTCATTGAGAGGGGCAAATGTAAGCATGTAAGAATGTGTATTTTATCCTGGTACACCAAGGTTGCAGGTTCCATCTCCGGTCAGGGCACATACGGGAAATAACCAATGAATGTGTCAGTAAGTGAAAGAAATCGATGTCTCTCTCTCTCTCCCTTCTTTCCCTCTCTCTCTCAAAATCAATACATAAAAGATTTTTTTAAAAAGAATATATATTTTAAAATTTATACCTGGTGGTAAGTGTTCAGCAAGTGATGGTAATTATTACGGGCCTTTCCTTAGGGGAGTAGAAGCCTGCCCTGGCCAATGTGGCTCAGTGGGTTGGAGCATCATCCCATAATGAAAAGGTTGCGGGTTTGATCCCTGGTCTGGTTGCATACGGGAGGCAACCAGTCAGTGTTTCTCTCTCCCTGTCTCTTTCTCTAAAAGCAGTGAAGCCCTGACTGGTGTAGCTCAGTGGGTTGGGCCTCGTCCTGCATGTGGAAGGGTCACCAGTTTGATTCCCTGTCAGGGCACAAGTTTGGGTTGGGGGCATGCCAGAGGCAACTGATCAGTGTTTCTTTTGCACGTCAGTGTTTCTTTCCCTCTTTCTCCCTCCCTTCCCTTCTCTGTAAAAATAAATAAAATCTTTAAAAAAAATGAAAAACTGTCCTCATGTGAGGATAAAAAAAATTAGAAGCCAGAACCCTCCCCTGAGGACATGCTGGGTGAGCACTGGGGCCCTGGAGTCAGGCTGCCCTGGTCCAGTTCCCTGCTGCTCCCACTTTCCATATGACCTGTTGCAACTTCCTTCACCGTTTCCTTATCTATGAAATGTAGGCAGTGCTTACTGCATTAGGCTATTGCCAGGACTAAGTGAATTAATGTATCTGAAGTACTTAAAAAGGTCTGAGTATGAAGTGCTTGATAGATGTTAGCTTTTTTTATTGGAAGTGTTTAAGTAAAGAAGTAACAACCAGTTTTCAGTGTGAGGATGTTGCTTTGCTATTGTGTGCAGATCGGATTGGGGGAAGTGCAGGCGAGAGACTGGTGTGGCAGAAGCCGGACTGCGCGCTGTTGCATTAAACCTGCCGGACACTCCGTTTTGAGTTTACTTCACAGCCGCTGAAGAGAGAACTAGATTTCAAGGTCCCTGGCAAGAAGTGTAAAAAAGTCTGAACAAATGTCGTTTCCTACAGTAAATATAGTCTACTCTTGTTTTCTAGAAGATTCCTTACTGGGAACTTTGGTGTAACATTGCTTGGATGTGCCAGAAACTTTGATTTTAATAATTAGGAAGAACTTGTGTTTATCTCAGAGAAGTGGAAATACCAAAAGACTGAGCCTTTAGAAGTGTGAATAACCTTTTTCCCCACAGGGCGTGGACTGTGCTTATATTTTAGAGCGGCCATTCTGTTTCAGTGTTCGTTGTACCTTGTAAGTCAAGAAATGGATCTGTTGTTATGTGGGCCCCAATTAACTGAGTACTGCTTCATCCAGGCCACGATGAGGCATTGTGTTTTCCCATGCACAGCACGTCTGTAGTGACTTCATTCGCCCCAGACGTATGAAGGAGTATCCTCGGAACAGCACTGGGCACGAGCTGCTGTACAGGCCTGTCCCTCTGATCAATTTCTTCCTTCAGATGTGAGGGCATCATTGATTAGGTTAGTTAAGAACTCTCTGGTTTGATTAGTTTAATTCTCAAAGGGTGGCTCTCTGTTTAGTGCATCCATGTGTTTAGGTGAAGGTGGCAGGCAGCCTTGGTGGGAAAGTTGTTGGGCCTTGAGTGTGCTGGAGTTGAGCAGTCCTGGACCACATGTCCTGTCTGCGGGCGGTGTTGGGGGGAGTTGGAGAGCTTTTCAGTTCAGACCAGGGCCCTGGCCTGGGTTCTCATTGTTTGTTTCCCTGTTGAAATAAGATAAAGGAGAGGGAACGTAGTTATTATGTAACTAAGAGGGGAAGAATTAAGATTTAAAATAAAACATCTCCACAAGACTCTCTTAGAGGGTAGGAGGATAATGTGTTGTTTTCTTAATGTGTCTAAAGTACCTAATTCAGAATTGACCCTCAGTAATAGAGCCAGACTGTTTTTTCCCCCCGTAAAGATGACCTCAACACACATGTACTCTAACCCAGAGACCCCAAGGATTAAAATCCACTTTATAATAACCTAGCCCACAGTTGTTGGCCTGCATCCTTTGGACTGGATATATGTCCAGAGCTGGCTGCCACTCTGTCCTCCACAGACAGAGTCAAGATGGTGAGGCACTCCTCACCCTGTACAGACCCCTTCCAGTCATTCCTTGTGTTCAGGCTCCCATGGGGCATTGGCACTCTCACCCACAGCACCCTGTCCAGGACCGTGGAGTACTGGTGAGTGTCTGGAAGCAGTGCAGTGTTGGCAATGTTTGGGGTGCGACTGGGTGGGGCAGTTAAGAGACTTGCTCTCAAAACGTCCCTCTCCCCTCCTCCCAAACATTTACTGAGGCCAGAAGTGCTGAATGTGTTTGGGGAACATCAGATAGTCTGCAGTCAGAGATGAGGCTGCAGGGAGAAGTTGGGGCCAGACCAGGGGCTCCACTGAGGGGTTGAGCTTTGTTAGGGAACCCACAACAGTTCTTGGGACAGCAGGGTAACATAATTGACTCTGTTTTAGAGACCTGCTTCTAGCAAGAATGTTTATTTGAGAAATTCCTGATGACTAATGCTTGCCTTATAACCAGACCTGCTGGGATGAATAGCTGTCTTTTCATGCAGGAACAGGAGCAGTGATTATGAAAAGCCTGAGCACTGACACCCCCTAAAGCTGTTCTTGAGAGCAATTGAAAAGACCTCGAAAAGAACTGGCGTGACCAGGGAACTAAATGCATGGAATTGAGGGAAAGTAGCTTACCGTAACTACATCACCTCCCTTTCTCGAGTGCACCTTTTGCACTGTTCCAGTAGAAAAAGTACTGCAGCACAGGGCTGGTACTTTGTGGTGGTCTTTGTTGCCTGACAAGCAGTATGGTACGTGGGTCCCAAGTATGTGGACATCCTCTGTGTGTGCACTTTTACCCTCTGGCCGCTTGGGAGTAGGCTTTCTCCCTGGGCATGACTGGAGTCCTAAGATTTCCCTTAACCTGGGGACAGTATTCTCCCTTCAAATTGTCCTCCCACCCACCCCCACTGCCCCAAAGGTTTTATTTATATTTAGAGAGAGAGGAAGACAGAGGGAAAGAAACAGTGATGTGAGAGAGATACATTGATTGGTTGCCTCTCTCACGCCCCCAACTGGGGACCTGGCGGACAACCCAGGCATGTGCCCTGACTGGGAATCAAACCAGCGACCCTTTGGTTCTCAGCGCGCGCTCGATCCCCTGAGCTACACTAGCCAGGGCTCTGGTCTTTATTTGTGATCCATGCTTAATTTATTGGTACTTTAACTAGATATACTGAAGTTTAAGCCAGCCTTCACCATTATAGCTGTGTGATTTGGGATTTTCTCCTTGAATCTCAGTTTTCTCCTCTATAAAATACAGATTATAACCTAATTCTCAGAGTTGTGTGGGTTAAAGGTGGTATGCCAAAGTTTATGGACCTTAGTAAGTGCTCAAAAATGTTGTTGAGGTCACCTTCTTTATAAAATTTTTCACACATCCTGATAGCCAGGTGCCCCTGTGTGGCCATGCCAACATTGCTTATCGACCATAGGCTCCTGTGGATTCTCAGGAGCACACTTAACAGCCATTACTGATTATCAGAGAGGGAAATGCTTGAGGAATATGAATAAATTAAGACTACAGAGGCCTAATCTCCTCCCCTCATATGTTGCTACACTAATCAGCCCATTTCTCCATTCTCTGTTCAGGGAGATGAAATTTGCTTTCAAGAATCTCATTCTCTGTGCAGCCATTGATTTTTTTTTTTTCCCACTTTTTTTTAAAGGGAGGGAGAGGTACATCAGTGTGTGGTTGCCTCTTGAGCGCCCTCACTGGGGGCCTGGCCTGCAGCCCAGGCATGTGCTCTGCCTGGGAATCAAACCAGTGATCAGTTTGCAGGTTCAGGTTCTCAATCCACTGAGCCACACCAGCCAGGATGCAGCCATTAGTTTGATTACTATCACTGTAGATGCTTACCTTTTCTAGCGCTTCATGGAAATGGAGTCTTTCAGTATGAACTCTTATGCCTGGCTTCTTTTACTCAGCATGATGTTTTTGAGCTTCCATCTGTGCTATTTAATATATCAGTAGTTCATTGCTTTTTATTGCAGAATAATATTTCATTGTATGGATGTACCACAATGTATACCTATTTACCTGATGACTGACATTTGGTGTATGTCTAGATTTTGGTGATTATAAATAAAAGCCCAGAAAAAAAAAAAGAATCTCATTGTTCCTTTAATTACTCAAAATAATCACTTTCAGTTGATTATTTGTTCCCTCCCCCACACTTTCTAAAAATATATTTTATTTATTTACTTTTAGAGAGAGGGAAAGGAGGGAGAAAGAGAGGAAAAGAAACATTGATGTGCAAGAGAAACATTAATCAGTTGCCTCTTTCAGGCACCCCCAACCCGGGATGGAACCCACAACCCAGACATGTACCCTGACCAGGAATTGAACTAGCAACCTTTTGCTTTGCTGAATGATACCAACCAACGGAGCCACACCTGTCAGGGCCCCCTATTTGATGTGCATTGTTTTCTTTCTTGAATGATTGGGGAAATTAGATAGCTTTAGTTTTTTGTTCTTTTTAAGATTTTGTTTATTTTTTAACGGGGAAGGGAGGGAGAAATGGGAAGAAAAATATCAATGTGTGGTTGCCTCTCATGCACCCCCAACTGGGGACCTGGCCTGCAGCCCAGGCATGTGCCCTGACTGGGAATCGAACCAGCAACTCTTTGGTTCACAGGCCAGCACTCCATCCACTGAGCCACACTAGCCAGGGCTGACTTTGTTTATTTTTTAGAGAGAGGGTAAGGGTGGGAGAAAGACAGGGAGAGAAACATCGACGTGTGAGAGAAACATGGATTGGTTACCTCTTGCATGTACCCAACTGGGGACCTGGCCCACAACCCAGGCATGTGCCTTGACTGGGAATTGAACCAGTGACCCTTTGGTTTGCAGGACAAGGCCCAGCCAGGGCTAGCTTTAGTTTTTGAATGCATAATTGATGCCATGGGGCCTAGATTTGTTCTATTTCATGGTATTGTAAAATCACATGGAGCATCACATGATAATGAAACCAGAAAAGTCAGCGTTCATGCCACTTGTCACTACCAGAACCAGTAAGCAGAGACAGAGATTGAATCTTTGTGGGTGCTTTATTCAGATGGCTGGCAGTCTCAGAAGATGGCAGGTTATGTACCCTAACAGACTGTCTTACATTTTCAAGCCATCCTTTTTCATAGGGAGAAGTGTAGGTAAGGGATTCGGAATTCAGGAAAGAAGTTAATCAGATAAAAGCTGCAGTCTGGCAATTTCTCTAACATCCTCTGATCTGTTGACTGGTGATTTTCTGTCTGTGTCCTGTGTCCTGGGTGATTTTCTTTGGCCGCAGGAGATCTCTCCCTGGAACGCAATGGCTCATATACCATCTTGAGTGCTTATGGTCTCTTCTGGGACACAAAGGCTGAATCTCTTGTGGTGTCCTGGAGTCAAGGTGGGCGATACCTACAGTTCCTGAAACAGTAGCTTTTTACAAGCATTAACTACTAATGCTTATTAACTATTACCTAAAACTAAAATTTTCCAACTCCCCCATCAATAAAAGCATCTTATCTCCTTTAGTTGCAGGTGTCAGGAAGCCTTGGTAAAGAGGGTGCCCTGGTGATGGGAGGAGGTGGGATTTGGAGAAGACAGATGGAGACAGGAAATCTTCAGGACAGGCTCTGTGTCTGATCCCCCTGGTGAATATGCTCATCAATTAAGTCTTCCACTGTTGATGTGTATGCATGCAGCCTGGTTCCATTTGTAGTGTCCTTTCCTGAAGCTCCTGTGAGAGTTAGGATCTTAACCTACTTGGGGCAGGCAGGGTCCTGGTGGGTCCCTTTTAGGGTCAGGGCCAAGGTTACCCTATATGCCCTGGCTGCGTGGTTAGGCGCTGGAGAAGTGATTGGTGGCCAGGATCCTAGCAGGGTATTATGCTGGTCTGTGGGGGCTGCTTTTGCAGAGGCAGTCTTCTCCAGCAGAAGCCCTTTCAGGGGCAGCCAACACTTCTCTCTCACCTCCCCTGGGGCTTGGAGTAGGAAAGAAGGAAGCATGGAGCCTGTTACAATGGAAGGATTGTGGGCTCTGTGGTCCAGTCCCAGCCATGCCACTAGCCCTATGATACGATTCTTACACAGAGGAGGTCGAAGTGGTAGCAAGTAGCAGAGAGTACAAGCTTGGAAGAATAATGATTCATAGGAGCCCCTTAGGGGCCTTAGCACTTAGCAGGAGCTCTGCATCAGAAAGCTCTTTGAGCCTTTCTCATTCTCCTGGTGCTTGGTTGACACTGGAGAGGAGCTACAGGGTGTGTGCCCCTGAGAAGCTCTTAGTCCTACAGGAGATGCAGGCTTGTAAACAGATCATCATGATGCAGCATGGGAAGTGCTTTAATGGAAACTTGTCCAGAACTTGCATGCTCCTGGGAGAGAGCCTCCAGCTTTGGAAGTGATGCGGGAGAAGTGAAAGAAAGCTGGAGGTGGAGATGGGGTAGGGATGCTCAGTGCCTCCCGCTGCCAGAGCTGCAGGAGCAAATAAGCCTCAAGTTGCACTGTAATGGGCATTTTCCACAGTCTGCCTAGAATGCCCTTTGTCCCTAATGGTGTCTCAAAATACCTGGTCTGGGAAGCAAAACACCTTTTTAAAAAATATATTTATTTACTTTTTACAGAGAGAGGATGGGAGAAAGAGAGAGAGGGAGAGAAACATTGATCAGTCGCTTCTCTCACACCCCCAACTTGGGGACTGGCCAGCAACCCAGGCATGTGCCCCCATTGGGAATGGAACCAGCAACCTTTCAGTCCGTGGGACAGTGTCCAACACACTGAGCCAAACCAGTCAGGGCAGTAGCAAAACACTTTTACCTAGTGATACAAATCATCAATCCCTCCTCCTTAATTTTGTTTCCAATACAAAGTTAAAAGCCATAAAAGAGGGAAGGAAGTCTCTATTAGTTATTGGGTTGGCCAATAGTTTGTTTTATTGCGTAAGATGTCTCTAGTAGCACCTAGTTGTCTTTAACATCATTCTGAAGAAACAATTTTGTTAGATTGTATTGTATTGTATTGTGACAGCTGTCATATCATTGCACATTTAAAATAAAAAGCTTACCAAAATTAGTGAATTTTTATGTAACCATTTTAATTTTGAAGATAGAAGAAACTAACATTTTTGTCATATTATGCCTTATTATTTCAAGAAAGACTTCTGGCCAAGATGGAGACTTAGGTAGATACACTTTGCCTCCTCACACAACCAAAAGAAGGACAACAACAAATTTAAAAACAAAAAACAGCCCTGGCTGGTGTGGCTCAGGAGATTGAGCACTGGCCTGCGAACCAAAGGGTCGCCGGTTGATTCCCAGTCAGGGCATGTGCCTCAGTTTCGGTCCAGGTATCCAGTAGAGGGTGCTCAAGAAGCAACCACACATTGATGTTTGTTTCCGACTCTTTCTCCCTCTATTCCCTTCTCTAAAATTAAATAAATAAAATCTTTAAAAAAAAACAAGCAAACCAGAACTGCCTGGAAATCAAACTGTATGGAAGTCCAACAACCAAGGAGTTACAGAAGAAACATCCATCCAGTCTGGTAGGTGGGGTGGAGACG
>VMDR010002164.1:0-97922 GCA_007922815.1 Macrotus californicus
GCACTAAAAATGGTCAGAGTGGTAAATTCATGTTATATACATTTTGCCACAATTTTTAAAAACTCAAGGGGTTGACAGGGCTGTGCTCTTTTCTGGAGGCTCCAGGGGAGAATCCATTCCCTCGCCTTTTTCAACATCCAGAAACTACCTGCATTCCTTGGCTTAGGGCCCCCGTGCCCCACCCTCAAATCCTGCAGTGATGGGTCAAGTCCTTCTCATGCCACATTGCTCTGACCTGTGTCCACAGTCACACCTCCCTCTCACTCTCTTCTGCCTCCCTCTTCCACTTTTAAGAACTCCTGTGATTACGCTGAGCCCACCTAATAATCTAAGACAATCCTCCATTTTAAGGTCAGCTGATTGTTAATTTCCCTCTGTGTATAAACTAACAGGTCCCAGGAATTAGAACAGGGATCCCTTTGCAGGGGAGGGGAGTGATGATTCTACCTACCACACGAGCTGTTAGAATTACCTCTGCATTATTGCAAAATATCATGTATGTAAGCAGCACGTGCAATAAAGGAATAAGAAAATTTAGGCAGGACCTCCAGGCCAAGCTTGACCTTGGATTTGGAGGAAATCACAGACATGGTGGCAAAGCACATTCCAGCGGGAAGTCCAGGTCAGAGACTTCTCACGAGCCAACTAGCAAAATGTGCAAAACTGAATCCCTCCCGGAATTTGAGCTTTAAAAATGAGGATCAGGGGAAGTTAGAGCAGAAAGAATAAATAGTTGCTTTACCAAAAAGTATATAGAATTTCAATTTCTTTTATTATTTCAGTTACACAAGGCTGTGTTTCACCAAAGTGGGGTCTGATACCAGCCTCAGGAAGCCTGGTATGATGGGCAAGTTAGTGGGGAAAATTAAAGACCTGGGTGGCCTCTCACCCCTTCCTATCAAAATGGTCCTCTGAGGTTTTAGCCTCTCCATGGCTCTTCATTAGAAATAAAGAAAGATACCCGTTCTTGGTGAATGCTGCTGTCACTTACAGTTCTTGGAGCTTTGCTCTCCTCTCCAGCTTTTGCTCACAGTGCCAGGGCTATGCCTTGTAACCACACTACTTGGGGAAGAGTTTCATCCCTTTTAACAAATTGTAAGTGATTTGCAGCCAGGACTGTTTTTTTCTTTACGTGACTCTCCCCTCCCCACCATCCAGGATCTGCGCAGAGGAGGTATTCAGCAGGTACTGGTTGGACTGGACTGAGAAAGACAGGAGTATCAAGTGAAGAGGTGAGGGGTCTCTGAGCCCCAGCGTGCAGAGAGGAAGGGAGCAGCTGGAGCCCAGGCTTATAATGATCTGCCCACACAGGAGGAAGGACGAAGTCCTGGGCTCAGCAGGCAAATCAGAGAGTCCCTTCCCTACGTGTTCCTGAAGCCGCTGGGACCAATAACCCAGGTGACACAGTGCTGGCCTCTAGAACTTGCTGCCTAGAATAGGTGAGCTTTTTGGAGCCTCTTTTTGGCCCCAGCTTGTGCCTCCCCACTTCGGATTTGGATACGATCAGCTCTAGCAGATGTCCAGGTCAAGAGGGGATCGTGGGGGGAAAATCCAGTGATGCTCAAAGGGAGGGAGGGAGGAGCCGCAGCCCTGCAGCTGCCCTGCCCTTCCTCCTGCCACTCTGCCTCAGCCCTCTGCCCACCAGGCATGGAATGGCTCCATATCCAAGAGTCAGGTCATTATACGGCCTGACTTTCTAGTGGCTTTTTATAGAGTGTTCAAGTGATAGGTGTGGCGAAACAAATGAATAGCAATGAGAAAGGCATCTGCTTTGCCAGGAAAATCAAGTTTATTAGGAGGATCCAAGGGAAGGCCACCGGGACTTAGGAGGGTTCTCTGGAGAAGCAAAGAAGGAACAGACCCCAGTGAAGGAAATGGTGGGCAGGGAGTGGTCTGGAGTAGGTCAGTGAGTTTTCTTGGCTGACCCACTGGGTGGCTCTGGCCACGCAAAATGTGTCTTCAGGCCCTTGTGTCAATGGACCAGGGCCAGGTCAAAGCTCTGGAGCCCTGGGCCCTGCCTCCTTGCTCCTGTGGCAGCCCCTGGGCTCTAGCGCACAAAGGAGGTGCAAGGTCCACAGCGGGGCCGGGGGACACAAGGCGTGCAGGGGACAGAGGGAGCACAGGGGGTGCAGGGGGCACAGGGGTTGGAGACGCAGGGCCCAATGGGCTTGTTGCATGCGTTGGTTGTGGCGCAGGGATTGCAGGGCAGCCTGGAGAAAAAGAATGATGTGGAGAGGGGAATTGAGGGAGGCTTCTCATATATGCCAGAGAGACCCCAAGAATGAAATGCTTGTCAGGACGCGGCCTGACCTGGAACAGACAGGCTACAGGCTCAGCCACTGCAAAGCTCATGTTCAAATTTCTCACAGTCTCCCTATTATATATCGCCAAAATTCTAGACAGAAACCCTGAAACTCTGGCTTCGATTCCCAACACTATCTATTCCTAGCTAGTGACCTTGGAAAGGTCCCTTAACTTCTCCAAGTCCCAGTTTCTTCACCTACAGAATGGAGAGAATACTGACCCAGCCTTCCTGGTGTCAACTGTATGTGAGACCAGATGAGGTCACGTATGAAAGGTAGCCTCTACCAAATACAGTTCAATAAAATGTAAAAAATATCATTGATCTTTTATCAATATTATCACAGCAGCATGCAAAGCATTGGCTGTACAATTTTTGTGTGTACATCAAGCAATTCTTGCCACTTTATCTTTTTAGTGATGGTGATATTGTGTTTTCTGAGTTCTATTTGAGCATGTCTAGTGTGAAGGCATAATATTGTTTCCAAGGTATGCAATCCCTTCCTGGAGTCCAGCGGACAAGTATGCTTATATGTGTGCATGGCTTCTTCAAACACCTCCTACGGGGTACTCACTTGCAGTCCTCGCTCTCCAGCAGGCCCCGGTACGTGTTGATCTCACACTCCAGCCGCGCCTTGACGTCCAGCAGCACCTGGTACTCCTGGTTCTGCCTCTCCAGGTCACTCCTGATCTCCGCCAGCTGGGACTCCACGTTGGTGATCATGCACTGCACCTGGGACAGCTGGGAGCTGTAGCGGGCCTCAGTCTCCGTCAGCGTGTTCTCCAGGGAGTCCCTCTGTGGGGGGGACATAAGGAATGTCACAGAGCTGCTCCTTTAACATGTCCCTCCACAGGTTCCATGCAACTCACAGCTTCAAGAGTTCAGGAGACTATGACCCAAAAGGCCTGCCAGTGACTCTGATTTCCCAACCTCACACTTGTGACCAGGAGATGTGGACGATACCCACCAGGTTGTGTTGGGCCTGCAGCTCGATCTCCAGGGCGTTGACTGTGCGTCTCAGCTCGATGATCTCTGCCTGGCAGGTCTGCAGCTGCTCTGAGCTGGACACCACCTGCTTGTTCAGCTCCTGGGTCTGAAACACCAAAGGTAAGAGACAGGATCAAACTCTGCCTTGAGGGTCACAAGGGGCCTTGGGTCCTGAGTGGCCCTGTGCTGAGATGCCCACCTGGTTAGTGAACCATTCCTCCATGTCCCTGCGGTTGGTCTCCACCAGGGCCTCGTACTGGCACCTGGTCTCATTGAGCACACGGTTCAGGTCCACGGTGGGGGCAGCGTCCACCTCCACGTTGAGGCGGTCTCCAATCTGGCAGCGCAGGGTGTTGACTTCCTGTGGATGCAGAAAAAGCAAGAGTAACTATCCTCAATGAAGAATAGATTCAAAGAAATGACATTGCTTCTTGAAGCCCCACTAGTCTGTTTCCTCAGGAAAGAAACCAAGTACAACAATCTGTGACAGTTCAAGGCAAAGTGGTTTGTGCTCCATGTGGCCTGGCTCCCTCCTCACTGTGACTGTACTTGGACTCAAAAACATTCCCAGGGACTTGCTTGGATGCCAGTGAAGGACAGACTAATGCTCTGCTTTTCAAGTTTGCGGATTGGCTATAGATGACCCCATGGTACAAAGACTTGGCTGTTCAATTTTAGATTGTGTGTCAAATAATTCTTGACATCAAGTAAGAAAATCATTTAATGGCTCCTCCCAAGATAGAGAAGAAGGAGCCCCAGGTTATTCTTTACCAAGGCTTTGAAAGAATAGGGATTTGATTCACCAGGGTTGGTTTTTTTGGCCTTTGGGGATGAGAAATGACTACATAGCATGAATACGACAATGTAGGGGGTCATTTGACAACTCACTAGCCAATCACAAGTTGGTGGGGCGGTCAGAGAAACTCAGTTTTGAGTGAAAGAGACACCTTTTCTGGATAGGTTTTACCTTTTCATTTTTTCTGTCATTATGAAGTGTTAGTATTTTTAAAGGAAAGCACTAAAGCCACCCTCGGCCTGAGACTAAATCAGGTTTCTTCATGTCTCATTTCTGGTCTCACCTCCTCATGGTTCCTCTTGAGGCAGAGCAGCTCCTCCTTCAGGGACTCCACCTGGGCCTCCAGGTCAGCCTTGCACAGGGTCAGCTCGTCCAGGATCCTGCGCAGGCTGTTGATGTCTGACTCCACCAGCTGCCGCAAGCCCAGCTCTGTCTCATACCTGCAAGGATAGGATCAGAGCAGGAACTGGCAGACCCCCAAGCCTCATGGGGATGATCTTTGATAACCCCATTCATCTTGTCTTCCCACTTTCTACAAAAGTGAAATCAGGAGATGAGGGTTCTGGAGGCTATCAAGACCCAATATTGATCCAAAAATCAACAGATTGATTTGAGTCTTCATCTATATTTGTGATTCCTTTGCTGGGTTCCTCTCAGTCTCTGCAGAATCCTTCATGACCAATGGATCAAACTATTGTTCAGGAAAGCTACAGGAATCCCTTTTCTTTAACTGGAGGTTAAATAGAAAAGTAAACCCGGGTGTGCATTCTGAACAAACTCACTTGGTCCTGAAGTCATCTGCGGCCAGCTTGGCATTGTCAATCTGTACCACCAGTCTGGCGTTCTCAGACTTGGTGCACAGGATCTGGAGAACAAGAGATTGCTTAGTGAGGATTGAAAATAAACAGAAAACCATTCACCTCTATAAAATGCTTAAAAAACTACTTTGAAAATAAAAAGGGGAAACAACGTTACGATGACATAGAAGCAAGAAACACACTTCTCTGCCACAGATTGAGAATCATGGCAAACTCCCCTTGCTTAGCAATGACAGCAAGGCCCCCACCTTCTGCTGCAGCTCCTCAATGGTCCGGAAGTAGGACTGGTAGCTGGGGCACATCAGTGGCTCCTGCTGCTGGCATCGCTCCTGGATGCGGCACTCCAGCTCCGCGTTCTCCCGCTCCAGCTGTCGCACCTTCTCCAGGTAGCTGGCCAGGCGTTCGTTCAGGAACTGCATGGTCTCCTTCTCGCTGCCATTGAAGGAGCCCTCGCAGAACCAGCCACAGTTGCCCACATTGGCGGGGATGTTGCAGGCCCCGGGCAGGGGGATGTTGTGGCAGCTGGGGGCCACGCAGGGCCGGGAGGGGCAGCCAGAGCGGCAGCTCAGGTTGGGCAGGTAGCAGTTGTAAGGCATGGTGCTGGGAAGGAGAGAGGTACCCAGCAAAAGACAGAGTCTCAGGTCTCCAAGGAGCATGTGGGTCTCCTACTCCTGGGAGCCTTTATACCCTCCCCACTGAGGGTGTGGATGTAGACTATAAAGTCTTTTTTCTTTTTACATCTTCACTACTTTCAAATGCCCTTCCCTTCAGTCTGTTATTTGCCTTCCTCAGAAGAGTCCATTGTCCCATAAAATTCTTTACTTGGGCTTCTAGCTAAGTCAGGACTCTTCTTCAGGCAGTTCACCCATGAAATCAGAGGTTTGTGGTAGACCTTCAAAGAGGCCACACCGTCTAGACCAAGTAACTGCCCTTGTTAATTGGGAGTTGGTCCACCCAATGACATTCTGTGTCACGTGATCCTGGACATCTATAATCAGACTCATCTCATGGCCCACCTGGCATGTCTAGGGAGGGACTGGGATTGAGTCAAGGAGGAACTTGTATGAAGTGGCAGCAATGGACACCCTTTCCATCTGCTTTAAGAGAAGAATCCTTCAATGCTGCAACACCCCAAGGCTTGGAAGCCTTGAGGTGGATAAGGGCTGGCTGAGAAGGATGGATGGTTGTTTGTTGTCACCTCCTGTGTACCACTTAGAAGGGTTGTAGAGGAATTTCAAAGGTAGAGGCTTTGATAATTAGTTTGAGATCAGGGAAAGTTCTGGAGGAAGAGATCATTTTGAAAAAGAGCTGAAAAAAAAATGCAAGCTGAGAGATCCACATAAATGCATTTCAATTACCTAGGAAAAGGATCTGGAGGCAGGTGAGAAAGGAATAAGGAGATGCTTGTGGGCTTCTCCACAAGGGTATCCGTAGCATTAGGACAGAGTGAGCAGGTGACTGGAAGACTTGGGAGGTAGACCAGATGGGCCTCCACAAGCCTGAAAACCTTTGAAGCTGATCTTTTTTGAAAAGTATATTTTATTGATTATGTTATTACAGTTGTCCAAATTTTTTCCCATTTGACCCTCTCTGGCCTGTGCCCCTCTTTCCTCCAGTAATCCTCTCCCTTAGTTCACGCCCATGGGTCATGCATATAAGTTCTTTGGCTTCTCCATTTCCTATACCATTCTTAACATCCCAATCCCTGTCTATTTTGTACCTACCAATTATGCTTTTTAATCCCTGCACCTTTTCCCCTTTCTCCCTCTTCCCTCTCCCAGCTGCTAACCTTCCAAATAATCTCCATACTCATGTTCCTATACTGGTTGTTTGCTTAGTTTTGTTTTGTTTTGTTTAGATTCAGTTATTGATAGTTGTGAATTTGCTGCCTTTTTAATGTCATAATTTTGATCTTCTTCTTTTTCTTAAATAAGTCCCTTTAACATTTCATGTAATGATGACTTGGTGACAATGAGTTCCTTTAGCTTTACCTTGTATAAGAAGCACTTTATCTGCCCTTCCATTTTAAATGATAGCTTTGCTGGACAGAGTAATCTAGGTTGTAGGTCCTTGCTTTTCATCCCTTTGAATACATCTTGCCAGTCCCTTCTTGCCTGCAAAGTTTCTTTTGAGAAATTAACTGACAGTCTTATGGGAACTCCTTTGTAGGTAACTATGTGCTTTTCTCTTGCTGCTTTTAAGATTCTCTCTTTATCTTTAACCTTTGGCATTTTAATTATGATATGTCTTGGTGTGGTCCTCTCTGGTTCCAATTTGTTTGGGACTCTTTGTGCTTAGACTTGTATGTCTATTTCCTTTACCAAATTAGGAAAGCTTTCTTTCATTATTTTTTCAAATAAGTTTTCAATTTCTTGCTGTTTCTGTTCTCCTTCTGGCATCCCTATGATTCAGATGTCGGCACATTTGGAGATGTCCCAGAGTCATCTTACTGTATCCTCATTTTTTTTTTTAATTCTTGTTTCTTCTTTCTGTTCTGGTTGAATGCTTATTCCTTCCTTATGCTCCAAATCATTGATTTGAATCCTGGCTTCCTTCCCTTCACTGTTGGTTTCCTGTAGATTTTTCTTTATTTCATTTAGTGTAACCTTCATTTCTTACTTTATGTTATTGCCATGCTCAATGAGTTCTTTGAGTACCCTGATCACTGGTGTTTTGAACTCTGCATCTGATAGGTTGGCTATCCCCATTTCATTTAGTTCTTTTTCTGAGATTTTGTTCTGTTCTTTCATTTGGGCCACATTTCTTTGTCTCCTGAATTTAGAAGCCTCCCTGTGTTTGTTTCTGTGTATTAGGTAGAGCTGCTTTGACTTCCTGTAAAAGGCACCTGTAAATTGTGTGGTGCAGAGCCTTAAGCAATCACCAGGGTGGGGCAACCCACTTCATCATTTTGTGGCTCTGTGTTGGGGGAGGGCTCAGAGAGGGGTCTGTGCTGCTGCCTGGCCTCTGGGGGTTTGCCCAGCACTTGCCCCATTTTCAGTCATTTCATCAACTCCCTGTATGTGACTGGCACCCTTCCAGCTGTTGTCCAGGTGTTGAATCCCAGAGTGGTTGGGTTTGCATATGTTTTAAGATCATGCAGGCCCCTTAAGCAGAGTTTCCTGAAAATCCAGCAGTTTTTTCTGCTGCTCCAACCCCTACTGGTTTTTACAGCCAGAGGTATGGAAATTTTTCTTCCCGGTGCTGCAACCCTGGGCTGTCTGGTCTGGCCTGGATCTGGGATCACTTGCTTCCAAGGTATCCCTCCAAATTTTGATTTACCAAACATGAATGTGGGACCAACTGTGCCTGTTCTGCTGCCACCACTGCCTCTCTGGGCCACACCAAGTCTCCTTGCCTCTCTGCCTTGTCACTGCATCTCTGCTCCTCCTATCCATCTGGATGAATATGGCTTCATTAAATCCTCGGTTGTCAGACTTCCATGCGGTTCAGTTTTCTGACAGTTCTGAGTATTGTTTTGAGATTTAGTTGTAATTCTTTTTGTGGTTGTGCAAGGAGGTGAATCACATCTACCTACACCTCCATTTTGACTGGAAGTCGGAAGCTGATCTTAAAGCATCATGTGAATTGACTTATATTCAATAATATACCCATGTTGATTTAAAAAATCATTCCAAAATTTCCTGTTAAACTGTCTAACATTTTGCCCAGTTCTCTAAGTGAAACTGATACACCAGGGAGATGTACTGATCCTGTCCTGGGCTTACTAGGCTACACATAACCTGGTTTAGGAACCAAACAAAAGGTTCAAAGATACCAAAGATGTCTCTAAGGTCATGTAATTGAATCCAAGGACCTGGTCACCAGGAGAGAAAATGCTGAGACACAGCATAAGCAGGGGACTTAGCAAAGCAAGCTTGGAGCACTTGGGGTTGATCTGAGGGATAAAGGAAGGCATCAGAAGACCTGAGGAAGAGGTGGCCAAAGTTCTGAATGTACACATAAGCTGCATAATTAAAAGCATGACTGGGTACCACTTGCATCTTGGGTAGAAGATGCAACCTCTACTGTGGCTTTGGCTGCCAGCCAAAGTGGCAGTTTTATTGACAACTTATTGGAGTCCTTCTCCCCATCAAGCTTTCATGATAATATTCTTGCGGCTCTCAGTTTGAGTCTCAGATTTAAAAAAAGGTCCTTCATCTACCTTCTCCAAGGCCATTATCACCACTTATTATAATGCCATTAAGATGCCCCATCCCACTACAAAGAAGCCCTAGGCTTATAATAAAATCAAAATTTCTTTGTTTTCTCCCAAGGCAATGAAAGGGGGAGAAATAGGTGGGTCCTGAGGCAGGCATCACTGAGACTGTGCAGAGGAAGGACGCAAGGCTGGGCAGCAGCAGTCAGTAGGAAGCGCCTGTCTCACTTCTTCTGGGCTGGGGACAAATGGAAAGGCCCGTGAATCAGGCTGATGGGCATTTGCTCATAGGAACAGCACGGCCTCCTGCTCCCCGACTCCTATCAGCCTGCTTCACTGTGCTGGCTTCCATCAAGGAACCATGTCCTCCATCACACCTTCCTCACCTCCCCGGGAGGTTTCATCTGAGCACAGACTCAGTGCCAGCAGCATCCATCAAGCTCTGTGGTCTTATCTACTGACTGGCCAGCATAGCCTTGTGGAAGCTTTAGTCCAGGAAGAGCACACAGGTTCCCAGTATGAGAAGATTCAAGGACTGAGCTGACGAGCCAAAACAGAATATGTGTACAACGCGACAAGATCAGAGAAATGGAGAGAGATGGAACCAGGGAGCAGTGTGTTTAGTAAAGAGGTAAGAACATAAAGAAGTGGGAAGGAGGAACCCTAGAAGGAACCCTCAGAACCACCTGGGGCCATGCATATTGGACAAAGCTACCCCATCTTCACAAGAATGAACCTGCAGGATGCAAAACTGAGAAGTAACTGAGACAACCTAAACCAGTGGATGGAAGAGTGGCCCACCCTACTGAATGTCCTGGGAGATGTCAGTGGCGATGACTCGAAAAAGACCTGTAGACATAGGACCGCAGCTTCTGAGGCTTCTGAAAGAAGTGACATTGTTCCAAAGTGTCCAGACCAGAGCATCACCTCCCCGATCCAGTCTGAGATTTGTCCGTGGCTGAGAAATACACTGTTGTCTACATGCAGGCAGCATAGCTCACAACGGGGCCAGGCTACCTGCTCCTGAACGAATAGGGTGTGTGGAGAGGAGAAGGGAAGAAAGGAGCAGAGGAAGTCAGACGTGCATGGGCTTCAGGTCATGACTAATCAACAGCCACACGGAAGATGTGGGAAGGAACAGGCTACCCATGTTACCTGGAGGTTCCTTTTTTCCAGAAGGGGGAATGGCACAAGAATTCAGGAGGGAGACGGCAGATGGACTGGCTGGTGAGTTAACATACTGCTGCTATCCCTTATAAATCTAGCCTCTTTCTTGCGGTGTTTTCAAAATATCATTAGGCTTGACTGTACTTGTTGCTTGAATTAATAGGGAAAATGGGACTCTGGCCTCAGGAGGTCTCCACAACCTCCCTCACATTAGGATCAGACTTCACGTACTATCTTGATTTCCTCATTGGAACAGCTGCAGATTTTATTCATTCAGAGGGAAATTGAGCAGTCAATGGACTATCAGACCCACTTTCTTTATTTAGTTCAATTTCATTTAAAATACATTTATTGAGCTGGGCATGGGACTAAAATGATAAAGAAGGGTCATAGTTCTGGCAGAGGATAATCTTTTTATGAGCAATTCAGGCTTACGTGTGCCCCCCAAAATATGTGAGAAATAAAAACATAAGGAGGTGAGATATTTAAAGAGTGTGAGATGGACATTTGGAAGTATGTTTGTGTTTAATATAATCAGAGGACAGAACTGTATGGATGACATTAAGGAAAGCTGTCGTTTGTTGAACAGCTACCAAGCACCTGGCATAGTCCCAGGGCCGGGGACAGAAAGAAAAGCGGCAATGCTAAATCAAACAGGTGGAGGAGGGACTGGAAAGGGCAATGTCTGTGGGGAGACACGGAGGTGACACCTGCTGGTGAGCAGACACAGTGCGCCGGCCCTGGATCCGAGCCCTCCAGCGGGGTGGAGGCGTAGTCCTGCGGGGCCTTGGAGGCCCGAGGGAAGGGCTGAGCACCTGGTGAGGACTTCCGACAACCAGGGGAGGAGAATGGGGAAGGGAGGCAAGGGAGATTTGAATACCAAAAAAACAGCACCCAGAGAGAGTCTCCACTGAGGGAGGCCAGGAGACAGCCAAAGACCAGAAGCTCAGTCTGAATGAGGTGGGGTGGGGAGGACATTGCAAGGTAGGAGAAAGCACCAGGAAGATTAGCCTTGAGGAGAATCCCAGGCCCTGCAACACCCTCACCGTGTAAATCCATTTTGGCCCCCCTCCCCCAGCATTGAGAGTGGGCCTGAATGTGAAATGCCATCTGACATATCTCCAGCAGAGCCCTGAGTGGCTCAGTGCAGGGAAGGGCAATGGACTGGGAACTAGAGTACTCGGGCTTAGGTGAGACCAGCTGTGAGAACTGAGGGGGGCATTTCGCCACCCTAACCCTGAACTTCTTCCGCGGCAGCTTGGGGTGGTAACGCTGTTCTGTGTCCCTTGGGGTTTGGGGGGTGGGGGGGGCTCTAACTGAATAACACATACAAAAGTGCTTTGCAAAGGGTAAAACGATGAACATCTATAAGGGACTCTGACCATGTTTCTTCTCCTCCTCTTCCTCAGTAGACAAAGTGGTTTTAGTAATGGCAGGGGATGGGTTGACCTTCTATGGTGATTCCCAGGCATTAAAGTGGCCAAGGTGGTCACACTATTTTGAGTTGCTATAGGAAATCCATTTCTCGTGCTGCCGTGTGTGGCATAAATCCTCAGAAATGGCTTCTCCAGCATAAACACTATCTTGTTTCCTTCAAGGAAAAACATTGGGGGCAGTTAAGGTTCTGCGGACAAAATCTGAGGCTCAGCCACCGCCAAGCACAGAGGTTGAGAGCAGTTGCTGGAGGCAGACTGCCTGGCTCTGAATCCTGACTTCGCTATGTACTAGCTGTGTGATCTTGGGTGTGTTACTCAACCTCTCTGAGCCTCAGTGCCTCATCTGCAAAATGAGGCTAGCAAAAGCATTGGCTTTGTAGAACTGCTATAAGGATTAAATGAGTTTGTGTATATAAGCTTATCTGTAACTTAGTGCCTGGCTTATAGTAAGAGTTCAATGACTGTGACCTTCGATTACAATGTGATGATGAAGATATGTGGTGATGATGAGGAGGAGGACAATGATGATGAAGAAAACAATGGTTGTGGTGGTGGTGAAGATAGTGATGGTGGTAATGATGGGCTGTTTCGCTTCTAGGGAAGCTCTTCATACTTCCCTGAGCATAATGGGCCCCTCCACCCAGCATTTCTTCCCAGGAACTCCAACCACTTCACACACGCACACATACACAAACAATGTCTCACAAAAGCTAATGTTATAATTACAAATGACAGGGCATTGGATATGAACTTGAGAAATACGAGTCAATTATCCTGGGGCCCCATTGACTCATTTCAGGTCACCAGAAGAATCCCTCAATCTCTGAATGACTCACCTCTCACTCTCCTGAACAAACACAATGCTTGCCTACTCTGTCATGTTCAAGAACAACTGGGTTTACTTTGTTAGACAGCTTTGAACTTGTTGGATGAAAGAAGCTATTTAAGTACAAAGGAAGAGGTGAAGGTGTTTGGAACAGGGGCTAAATTAAGACTAATCAAAATGGCTCTTTCTTATGGGGACCCACTCTTAGGTAAATGCCTCAGGGGTTGTCACCTGTGCCCAAACACCTCCACCACTTGGGCAACAAAGCAGAGGCACCGTGGAGGGGAGAGGAGGCCTTTGACCCTTCTTCCAAAGCTTCCTCCAGAGTCCTGACGCCTCCCAAGCAACAGGCCTGTCTACACAGACAGTAGCTGCCAGGTAAGACTCTGGGCTTGAGGGCAGTTGGAGGCAGAGCAGCCAGGCCCTGGCTTAGCTTTCTCCACCCTGGGGCTTAGGACAGTGCTCACTCCTGCACCGGGACGGGCTGGATTCAACAACCATCAGCTGGACTCCGTAAATGTCTCGGCAAGCGACTTCGAGTCAGAGTTCACAAAGCAGAGGAACATGGTTTGGTGGCTCCACTTTAAACATTTGTGGTTTCACTGACAAATAAGACCTAGAAAGCTGGAGTCATAGAGTTTGGGGGCTAGAAGACCCTCTATCTGAGCCAACCCCATCAGATACCTTAGTCCCCACCTCAATAGCCCCACCAGGTGGTTGCAAAGACCCTGCTTGAATGTCTCCAGAGATGGGAAACTCACAGCCCCCCATCTTCAGCCATTGCAATGCTGCTTTCCGGAGACAAGCTCTTCTCCACCGTGACTGCCGAAATATAGAGCCTCCGATCCATGTGTCTATTGCCTGCCAGGTTTCAAGCCCAGCAGCTGCCAGAAGGACTTGCCAATGGGACCTGTGAAGGAGCTTGGATGGCTCAGTTTGATTGACCCTTTCTAGACTGAAAGTCGGACAGGCTCAGCAATCACCACCATTTAACGTGTCCAGAGTTTCGTAACACGCAGCAGAAATTCACTATGTCAGTGGTCTGAGGCATTCCTCACCCATGGGACTTATCAGGAGAGCAAGGCCAAATCCTTCTGCAGAGCGTATGGCCAGGCAGGGGCTCATTCCCAAACAAGCCCCCGAACCCACGTCAGAGTGCATAGAATCATCTGGACGTGTTGGTAACCAGACTACTGATTCAGAAAGTCTGGGATGGGACTCACGAATCTGAATCTTCAACAAGCTTCCAGGTAATGTGGCCGCTATGGGTTGAAGGACCACACTTTAAGAGCCACCACCCTACACCTTCTCATGTTTAATTATTTTTCCCTTCAAAGCTTCCAGAGCATGGACTTTGGACCTAGTTCAAAGAGACTGAGGTTCAAGTCTTGACTCAGCAGATGGAAATAATAACAGCTTCTCCCTGTTTGCAGGGTTTCTGTGGGACCCTTGGTGGCAGTGTCTGTGAAGCCCAGAGCAGTGTCTTGCTCAAATTGAGCATGAGATCACAAAAGCTGGCTTTATGCAGGGTGTTCTGGGGAGGCCCAGCAGAACCTCTGGGTGGAGCTTTTCCTTGGCATGAGAACCACGTCGCTTCATCCAGGTAAAAGGGGGGTTTTATTTAGTGTGTGTATCTTAAAAGCTCTGTGAATATGGCTCTCAAGAGGCTTGAGCAGGTTCAGAGCCAGGTACCTCCCATCTGTGCCAGTTTAGCCCCAGTCGTCCCTGGCTTTGCCATGTCCCAGAACCACCCTGGTGAGTGAGCCCCAAGCCCTGCTTCTCCGGGAACAGCTGGCCCAAGGCGCTCCCAGTAACGCCGTCGGCATGGGATGGAGAAACAGACCAGCAGGCAGAGGGCTCTTTTTTTGCTGCAGAAGTGAAGTTTATTGGTAAAATAAAAACAAGGCCACCTGCCACATCTCAGAGAGACCAGGAAGCAGTGGAAGAGAGAAAATAGAAGAGAGAAAAGTAAGCACAAATCCGGGGGCCGGAGCTGAGCTGCTGGACAGGAAAGCCCACCAGCAGAGAAGCACCCCCCACCCCCGGTGTGGCCTGTCTCCCTGGGCCAGTTGAGGTCGTAAGGCTCGGATGGCAGGCCTCGGGGAGCCGAAGGAACATTTTCCATTTTCTGGTACCTCGGGCTGAGGAATATGCCAGCATCCAGGTAATGAGCAGGGTCCACAGGAGGCCTGAGGAGGCCTGGCAACTCAGGGAGAGCAGGTGCTGCAGGCGACAGGGGCTGGACAGGGGGTGCTGGAGGCTGGGGTCGTGCACGGGTTGCAGGGAAGCCTGCAGAGAGAAAACAGCCGTCTGTAACAAACACTGCATCGGAAGTACATAAAAGACAAAAGTATATAGGCACTTTAGAATTGGAGGAGCAACAGGATTTTAGACCTTAGAGGTCCCTGTAGAAAGGGGGTGACTTGCCAGAGACCACAGTGAAGATGTGGCCCAATCTCAGAGCACCTGTGTGTGCGAGTGTTACCTGCCATGTGGAAAGGCACGATGCAGACAGAAGGGCAGGAAAGCTGATGAATGAGAGCAGGCTAGACATCGGCCATGCTCTTAATTTAAGCATAGCCCCTAACCTTGATCTTTATCGCTCAAAGGGCTGTAGTGGTCATCCTACCTTTTTCACAACAGTGCTGAGGAAGCACCTGAGAGATAGGTGCTAGTGCCCAGTGCAATGTTTTCTAATGCCGAGTATGAAGACCCCCGCTACTGGAGTACTTCTTCCAGAGAGAATTTAGTAAAACCTGAATGCACTGAGCTCCCTGTGTGGTAACCCCTATGGCAGTGGCTAGCACCTAGGAGAGTCACGTGGTCAATACAAGGGCCGGCATGAGGTGAAAACTCCTGAGCATCCTCCTTACATCCAGGCAGCTCATCAGCTTCCCAGGTAGCAAGTTTGTCTTCAAAGATGGTGTCTGCAATACCAGCCCTCCCTTTCAGGTCATTGCCAATAAGAGGTCCCTGCTTTTATACATGACATTGACACAGGCATCAGGGGACATACTTGCAATCCTCGCTCTCCAGCAGGCCCCGGTACGTGTTGATCTCACACTCCAGCCGGGCCCGGACGTCTAGCAGCACCTGGTACTCCTGGTTCTGCCGCTCCAGGTCAGCCCGAATCTCGGCCAGCTGCTCCTCCACGGTGCTGATCAGGCACTGCATCTGGGCCAGCTCGGTGCCGTAGCGGGCCTGGGACTCACTCAGGGAGTTCTGTAGACAGTCCTTCTGTGATGCCAAAGAAAATGAGAAGCAAGTCAAAAATAATGAGTGGATTCCTGCCCTCAGGCTCTGCAGTCAGACCTTGACACCCCAAGACGTTGCCAGGCCCGGAGAACACCCCAGCTCCCATCAGCATTCCCCAGCTGGAGGAGATGCCAATGTGCCAATGTGCGGTGGCTCTTCATCACAGACCTGAGGATAGGTTTGCAGAACCTCCCTCATCCAGGTTCACGTTCATTCCCTCAGCATGTGCATTCATGAGAATGTTTAATGCAAAGGAAATGAGGTCATGGTTGAAGCTGTGTCCTCCTGATCTGTATTTGAGGGTGGCAGGTACTGAATCCGGAACTGCTCACGCAAGTGGGAGCCAAGCTGAGCCTTCCATGCACTCAAAGGAGCTCACCAGGTCGTGCTGAGCCTGAAGCTCCACCTGCAGGGCGTTCACCGTGCATCTCAGCTCCAGGATCTCCGACTGGCAGCACTGCAGCTCCTCAGAGCAGGACATGGCCTGCAGGCTGATGCCCTCCGACTGAAGCACAGTGGATCAAACAACACAGGTCAGCTCACTGACCCAGATGGAAGCCGGGCTCCCCTGTCCCCAGCTCTGCGGCCCCGCCTCACCTGGGCTTGGAACCACTGCTCCACGTCACGGCGGTTGGTCTCCACCATGGCCTCATACTGACACCGCATCTGCTCCAGCACCCTGCTCAGGTCCACGGAGGGCTCGGTGTCCAGCTCAATGGTGAGCTTGTCTCCCAGCTGGCACTTCAGAGTGTTCACTTCCTGTGGGCACAGTAGGAGGACATCCTGCTCATGAAGCCCCCACTGGCCTCCACCCAAAGCCTCGATGACCTCCCACTGTCCATCATCCCCAGGGGTTTCCCTGTGCTCCTCTGTGGATGAAGAACACACTCCCACCGAAAGCCAGAATCCCCATCTGAGTGTATGAGGTAACTGCAGGGCAGGGCCTGCAGAGCTTCCATCCTGCTCAGGAGGAAAAGACTCTTTTCTTCCCCCAAATGAGCCTGAATTCACCACTCAGGAGCCTGCACAGGTCACACAAAGAGCCACCCACCTGCTCATGGTTCTTCTTGAGGCAGAGCAGCTCCTCCTTCAAGGATTCCACCTGGGCCTCCAGGTCACACTTGGCTAGTGTGAGGTCATCCAGCGCCCTGCGCAGGCCACAGATGTCGGCCTCCACCAGCTGGTGGAGTGAGTGCTCCATCTGGTACCTTTACCAGGGCAGGTACAGGAGTCGGGATTCAAGAGCAGAAGGGGCCCCAGGACCCAACTGACAGCCATACCCTCACTGGCCTCTCTCCACAGTCTAACTGTGAGTTGGCCTTTCCTGGGTAGTGTGCTCAGAAAGCAACAGGGTGTCCCCCACTCATTCAACACAAGGCACCTAAGATGGACCAGGCAGAGTGGCTGGTACCGAGGATGCCAGGATGGACACATGGCTGATGACCAGAGGAGGACGGGCCTCAGAGTGCCCAGGCCATTACAGTGCAGCAGGATCACTACAGACCCCCCTCTTCCATTCTCCCTACTGAGAGGGACCCTGGAATCTCTCAGATTAGAAGCCAAATACCAGGATGAGAGGATGGATATGGCTTTCTTTAGCTCAAGAGGAGTGAGGCTTCTACAGTGGCCTGAAGAAAGACAATGAAATATCATGGAAACATCGTGCCCCTTCCTGCTCCCAGGTGGGCCCTTCTCCAGTGGTATGAACCCTTTGACCTTCACGAGCCTCCACAGCGACACAAGTTATCAGCGCTCACAGCCTGGTCAGGCTGCAGTGTGGAATCGTATCCTCGCTGAGGCAGCCCAGTTTCCTAGGAAGTGGCCTCAGGGTAGGAAATTGGGGCCTAAGTTCCAATTCTACCACTCAGTAACCACGTGACTTCTAGCAAGTCACTTCAGTGCCCTCAGCCTCCGTGTCCCCATGAACAAGAGGCCACCACTGTCCTGCCTGCCTCATCAGGCTCTTCTTACAATAGAATCAAGTGGCTGATTATTCCAAATCATGTCACAAACTATAAAAGCTAAACAATTATGGTGGGTGGGGGGCTTCTTCTGAGATCTTGGGCTTAATGCCCTTTGTTTTCCTCTTGCTGGAACCGTTGGTTTGGGTCGTGGTTGATTACATCGCTAATGTCAACTGCATCACAAGAGAGAAGCCAGGAGAGATGTTTGGCTCCTCCCTCTCCCCGTCCAACCCCAACTCACTTGGTCCTGAAGTCATCTGCAGCCAGCTTGGCATTATCGATTTGAACAGCCAGCCTGTTGTTCTCAGATTTGGTGCACAGGATCTGGAGAAAGAAAGTAGGCTCTGTAGCTCACTGTTCGCAGACCACCTGTGGCCTCAGGTCAAAGGCAGTCCTGTTGGCTGGGGTTCAAACTGCAGCATCCCCTCAGACAACACAAACTCCCAGACACATACGAGATGCTTGCATGGTGCAGGGCCTGGTGGGGGGTGTAAGAGGATGCTTGTCCAAGGAACCGAGAGATGGAAGGTAATAGCAAACTGAACGTATAACAAAGACACTTTTTTTTTGCCAGATGTGATGCTTCACAGATATAAACAAGACGACCTGGAGTCTAGACCAGAGAACACTGTCTAGTTGTGAAAGTTTTAGATGAGGTGGGATCCATTCCCAAGAAGAAGTCCTTTACACGGGTTAATCAACCTCCCCACAGGTCCTCTCTGAATCTAGCAAGATTCCCATGGCCCCCGTTCTGACAATCTTTATCTTCCTGTCTCCCCAACTAAGATGTAGGCTCTTAAGAAACATTGACCTGATAATCACAGGGGACAGCAGATGAGAGGCCAGTGCTACTGATGGACACACACTGGCTCACACAGGACATTAGGACATGCTCTTCTGACCCCTTTCACCGCACCAGCAGTTGGGTCGTGCACTGTTTCTGCAGCTACAGTTTAGGAATTATAAGTACATGAGCAGAAACTCAGAACTCTGGACCATCAACTCCTACGTCTCATCCTTTACACACCCCCATTCACCTTCACTCGAGAGATCCTCGTCTCACAATCTAAAAAGCACTCCAGCTGGTTTGGCTTGCACTGCCAATCCAGGCCCTGGACATAGACTGCAAAGGTCAGTAATCTTTTTCTGTAAAGGTCCAGATAGTAAATATTTTAGGCTTTGCAGACCATGAGTCTCCATCATGACGACTCAACTCTGCCAGTAGAGTAGCAGCCATGGGCCATATATCAATGAACGAGCACAGCTGTCCCCATAAAACTTTATTTACAAAAATCAAGCAGCAGGGCGGATTTGGCCCCTGGCCATAGTTTGCCAACCCGTGATCTGGGGCACCACAAACCTCACCTTCTGCTGGAGCTCCTCGATAGTCCGGAAGTAGTACTGGTAGTTGGGGCACACAGTGGTCTCACGGCATTTGCTCCACTCCTGGATCTTGGTCTCCAGCTCTGCGTTGTCCCGCTCCAGCTGGCGCACCTTCTCCAGGTAGTTGGCCAGGCGGTCGTTCAGGAACTGCATGGTCTCCTTCTCATGCCCATTCAGGGTGCCTTCACCGTAGGTGCCACAGATTCCGATGTTGCCAGGAATGTGGCAGGTCCCTGGCAAGGGGCAAGCAGTGTGGCAGCTATGGGGCAGACAGAGGTTGGGTCGGCCCAGAGGGGTCGTCCCCACGTGGACATGATTGGCATGTGCCAGGGTGGCCGAGAGACCCAGGGAGGCAGCCTCGGCCTCTGAAACCTGCCCACCAAGGGAAGAACCGCAGCAGTCGGAAATCATGGCGCTGAAAGGCTAGACTCCTGTTTCGCCCACGGCTGGATGGCTTGGGATGAAAACCTTCCTTCTCCTCTAGGTCTTATATAGGCCTGCAGTGGGAGTTGGTGCAGGAAAACTGGCATTTTGCTCATTAATATTTATGTCGAATGTCATACGATCACTCGGTTAGTCAGTGATTTTGTCTCCTGTAAAGAGTTAATGAGTTCATGAAAGAGGCCTAACCCACACAGGATGCTTTTCATCCGCTCAGAGTCCCAGAAAAGAGATTGAAAAAGAGCTCTTTGTTGAGCTGCCCACATTCCGGGGCTATGAATTCCTTCCCTTCTATCAGCTTTCATCTGTGAAATGATCGAGACCCAGACACTCCAAAAATTTCCTCAAAATCTCTGTCACTCCTGTGGCCTTCTCCTACCTTGGGATGTTCTCACCATGGCAAAGTCTAAAGTATCAGTCCACCAGGCACTCTGAGGAAAGAGGAAAAGCATAATGATTTGTATCAGCAGATATATAGGAAGTATCCAGGGTGGGACACTGCTGGGCCTGCTGGGAGGGAGGGGGTTTTTTAGGTTTTAATAAGAGAGATAAGAAAATAAATGGCCTTGATATGATATTGCCTGATAAAGGCAATAGGCAGAGTGTTTAAAAAAAAAAAAAACAACTTTTTTTTCATAAAAGAGCTGTGAAAATTTTAAGAAAAGGTTACCTTGAGAGACCACCAGAGAAAGACTTCACAGCATAGGGAGCATTTAAAATGTGTTTTGAATGATGGTTTCCATGAGGAATGGGGAGACAGAAGAAAATGGACAGAATCAGACACGTCTGGGAAATGGAAAAGAGCCCGCCTGTGTTGGTGCTTACAATGAACACATGGATGCCAGCCCTGCAAAGCTGTGCTTAGCCCAGATTGTGAGAGGCCTTGAATGTCAGCGCCATCCATCCATAGTCTTCAGGTAAAGGCAAGTCAAAGATAAGATCTGTTTCTGGTAGCTGCCTTGTCCCAGATATGAAGAAAAATAGCCAGCCTCCTTCCTTTTGAAGGAAAGTAACAGAAAAGAGAAGGAAGTTTCCTGTATAAATATTAGGGGGAAACACAGGCCAGAACAATAAAAGAGAAACCTAAATTCTAAATTGATTTGGGTGTTTGAAAACTAAATAACGCACTTCAATAACTCACGGGTCCAAGAAGTCAAATGAGAAATTAAAGTATTTCAAACGGAATTAAAATGAGAATACAAGGAATCAAACTGATTTTGGCAACTGAGACTTGCCCTGTCCAAGTGGGAAGCAGATAAGCAGTTTTAGAAGTGAGGGAAAAACTTGGGAATGAAACTGGGTAATTTGTGATTCCCAAGGAATAAAACTACGTTCCTGTGTGTCGGAGTCTAGTCTAATTAAGGTGGGGAGTGATTTAGGGTGTCTGTTCTCAGGCACCTCCCCATCTTTCTGAGCACTTCTGCTTGCTACACGCTGCTGTTCTCACCCACTGAGTCCCTCCTCGCCTTATTTTAAAAGACACACACACGGAAGAACTTTGATCTTTCATCCTTTGAAACTTCTCACATTTCTTTGAAATGCCCCTACCTTGATTGTCCATTACTTAGGAGATTCTGGAACAAAATTTGAATTTTCTTAATCCTCAGACACAGTCAGCGCATCAGAAGTTTTATGGCCTCCTCTATTCCTGAAACAAACAAGCCAGTGGCCAGTTGTTTAATAAGCCCTGGACGAGGGCAGCCAGCCAGCTTCCAGACTATGCTAACGAAGACGAAGACACTCCTTTGACCCCATTCTTAGGATGAGTGAATTCACCAGGAGGTGCTCTAAGGCAGCAGTTACGCTGGCTCAGAAATATAAATACCCAAGCCAAAGGGGATCTCGAAGCCCTCTAGCCTGTGACCTTTTGGCAGTAAATCCTTTTTGATAACCTCCCTCTAACTAGTTGCCCAGACCACCATTTTCCAGGATGACTCATCCCATCGTTGACCACCTTGGCCCCTTGGCTGATGGTACCCCAGGCTCTGTGCAAGACGATAGAATGAAGAGATAAATAACAGCCAGCTTTGCCCTCAGACTTACAGCATAGGGATTATTAGAAAGTTCTGTGTGCAGACACAAATCTACCTCCCTGCTATTTTTACTGATTGTGTTCGTGTGTTCTTTTATTCATTCATTTAACAAATATTTATTGAGTACCTACCTATGCCGAGCAGGCACAGGTGCTGGACGCTGGTGATACATTAGCAAATAAGTCAGAGTTTTTGCCCTTTAGTTAATTTACATTCTGGTTCTACCCCATGGGGTCCCAGAAAGGGCGAATCCAGTCATTCTGCCTCGTGGCAGACCTTCAGCTCTTTGTGACTGCTGTCTGATTTCTCATTCCTGGTTGTTGTTTTTTTAATCTTGTTTATTTATTTATTGTCTGTTCTCTCACCTGAATGTAGACCACACAAGGAATTTTTTTCTTGCTCATCTTTCTATTTCCTATGCCTAGCTATAGTTTTTTTTTCTTTTTTTAAGTACATTTTATCGATTATGCTATTATGGTTGTCCCAATTTTTTCCCCTTTGTCCCCTCCTCCCAATACCCCCATTCCCTCCAGCAATGCCCCCCCCACCTTACTTCATGTCCATGGGTCATGCGTGTAAGTTCTCTGGCTTCTCCCTTTCCTATGCTATTCTTAGCTTCCCCATCTATTTTGTTCCTACCAATTATGCTTCTTGATCCCTACCCCATTTCCCCATTTCTCTCCCTTCCCTTTTCCCCCTTCCTGCTCCCAGCTGACAACTCTCCAGATGATCCCCATACTTATGATTCTGTTCCTGTCCTGATTGTTTGCTCAGTTTGTTTTTGTTTTCATTTTTGTTTTTTAGATTCAGTTGTTGATAGTTGTGAGTTTGTTGTCATTTTAGTGTTCATACTTTTGATCTTCTTTTTCTTAAATAAGTCTCTTTAACCTTTCATATAATAAGAGCATGATAATGATGAATTCCTTAGGCTTTATCTTGTCTGGGAAGCACTGTATCTGCCTTTCAATTCTAAACGATAGCTTTGCTGGAGAGAGTAAACTAGGTTGTAGGTCCTTGTTTTTCATGACTTTGAATACTTCTTGCCAGCTGCTTCTTGCCTGCAAGGTTTCTTTTGAAAAATCAACTGGAAGTCTTATGAGAACTCCTGCGTAGGTAACTAACTGCTTTTCTCTTGTTGCTTGTAAGATTCTTTATCTTTAACCTTTGGCATTTTAATTATGATGTGTGTTGGTGTGATCCTCTTTGGGTCCAACTTGATTAGGACTCTCTGTGCTTCCTGGACTTGCATGTCTATTTTCTTTGCCAAATTAGGGAAGTTTTCTTTCATTATTTTTTCAAATAGATTTCCAATTTCTTGCTCTTTCTCTTCTTCTTCTGGCACTCCTATGATGTGAATGTTGGGCCTCTTGAAGTTGTCCCAGAGGCTGCTTATACTGCCCTCATTTTTTTGCATTCTTTTTTCTTCTTGTTGTTCTGATTGGTTGTTTATATCTTTCTTATGTTCCAAATCATTGATTTGATTCTTGGTTCATTCACTCTACTGTTGTTTCCCTGTAAATTATTTTTTTTATTTCAATTCGTGAATGCTTTGTTTCTGATTGGATCTCTTTTATGCTGCTGAGGTCCTCACTAAGTTCCTTGAGCATCCTCATAGCCAGTGTTTTGAACTCTGCATCTGAAAGATTGCTTATCTCCATTTCATTTAGCTCTTTTTCTAGAGTTTTGATCTGTTCTTTCATTTGGACCATGTTTCCTTGTCTCCTCATTTTGGCAGCCTCCCTGTGTTTATTTCTATGTGTTAGGTAGAGCTGCTTTGATTCTGTATCTTGGTATTGTGCCCTAATATAGTAGATGTTCTATAGGGTCCAGTGCACAGCCTTCCCTGTCATCCTAGGTGAGTATTCAAAGTGTGTCCTTCGTGTGGGCTGAATTCACCCTCCTCTTGTAGTTGAGCTTTGGTTGTTGTTGGCAGACCAATGGGAGGGATTTACCCAGGCCAGTCAGCTGTAAGATTGGCTGTGACCTCTGACCAACCTCTGCCCTCTGTGGAGGATCAGCTGTGCAGGGGCAGGGTGATGGTGCTCCAAAGTGATCTGTAGCTGTCCACTGGGTGCACTGGCCCTGGGGTTTCCCAGGTGGTGCAGGCCAAGGTCAGCCCCCCACCTGTGTTTTTCCCAGGTCCTCCTTTCCTGAGCTATAAAGCAACCTGAGAAGGCTGCTGCTTGTGCTGGGCTTGGAGATTCCCAGGTGAAGTAAAGCTGTGAAACTAATCTGGTTGTTACTAGTGCTGGGCCTGGAGCTCACTGAGGCCGGCTGCTGCTTATTTGAGAGGATTTAGGAAGCTGTGAAGCATGAGCCAAGACCAGGCATTCATATAGAAAGGCAGCTCGGGTGGGCCCATAAGTTAGGTGGGGTGGAGTCTCTGGGGATCTCCAAGGTGGGTCAAACAGTGTTAGCCCACCTATGTGGCACCAGCCTGCTGGCTCTGTGGCTCTGCAGGGGAAGAGCTCAGAAAAGGGACAATGGCCTCTACTCACCCCAATGCCAGACACTTCAGCCTCTCCCAGTATGTCACTGGTGCCATTCAAGCTGCCACCCCAGCACTGGAGCTCAGAGGGAGTGAGACTGAGTAGGTGAGTCTGTGTGTGGGTTTATTAAGAACTTCTTGGGGTTCTAGAAGTTTCTTCCACCAACCCCTGCTGGGTTTTGCAGCCAGAAGTTGTGGGGACTTATCTTCCTGGCGCTGGAACCCTGGGCTGGGGGGCCTAGTGTGGGGCTGGGACTCCTCTCTCCCAAGAAATCCCTTCTGAATGTTCGTCCACCACACGTGGATGAGGGACCGACCTGTTCCGCGTCTATGCTACTCCTACCAGTCTGGATGGACGTGGTTTCTTTAATTCCATACTTGTCAGACTTCCATTCAACTCGATTTCTGATGGTTCTGAGTGATGGCTGTTCTATATTTTAGTTGTAATTTTGATGTGGTTGTGCAAAGAGGTGAGCCATGTCTGCCTACGCTGTCATCTTGACCGGAAGCCTCTCATTCCTGGTTCTTTATTTAGCATGGTTCTAAGTCCCCTTGCCTGCCATCCTGAGTACATTCCTCTGAATATATTCCCCGTAATTCTTACCACCCTTAAATGGGGGCCTCAGAATAAAATTTCAGATGAGTTTATATTAAGAAAAGGCCAGTAGATGTGTACAGATATGTACAGATGTGGGCAATATTCACCAAGACAGGGTTTACTTTCATCAGCGACCTTGTCCCAGCGACCTACTTCAGGTGGTCCAATATTCATGAGCTTCTGACATAGTAATGCCCTCTCAAGCCTCCACGGAGGGTACAGAGATGAATCAGAGAAATTCCCCCTTCTCAAAAAACCGAGAGCAGTAGAGATAGGCCATGTAACTCAGAGGAAGGAGAGGTCACAGTGTTAGGGATGTAGAGTATCAAAGAGACTTGATCTGGAACTTGAAAGATTGGCGGGAGGAGGCTCTTACTAGCCACCAGCAGTGCCAATAGGAAGGAAGGTATGGAGGACAGAGATGTTATAAAAGGACTCTATAAGGCTGAAAGATTTGCTGTATGTGACAGATCAAAGAAGGGAGTGACACACCAAAATGTCCTCGAGGTCACCCCTGGTTTTCTGAGACAATAATGTGTTGGGAAGGGAAGCTGAGAAGTGAAGGCAAAGAGCCAGCTCGAGGAAGAGAAGTGCAGTTCGGGTTTGGAGAGCGTGAAATGTAGTGGATGAGACTGCCCACCAGGGAGGCAGAGATGAATGCCTGGAGCTAGGAGACAGCAACCTGGGCTGTTGGGACCCACGGAGAAACTCTCCTGAGCTGCTAAGGTCTCTGACACCTGCAGTCAGGTAGAGAGGTTGAGTTAGCCCAGGGGCTCATACCTGAACAGGGGCCCTGATTCTCAACAGAAGAATGATGTCAGAGGGGCATGGCATTGGGAATCTTCAAAACAGGGAAGATATCTTGGATAGAGGGAGTGTCTTTTGAAAACCAGCACAGTCTGTATTCTAAATGAGGTGACTTATAATCATAAAATGAGTTTGGTATTTTTTAAAAAATCTTTAATCCTCACCTGAGGATATATTTATTGATTTTTAGAAGGGTAGTGGGGGAGAGAGAGAGAGAGAGAGGGAGAGAAACATCAATCAGTTGCCTCCCATATGCACCCCAACCTGGGATTGAACCTGCAGCCTTTTGGTGTATGACGTTCCAACCAAGTGGGCCACCTGGCCAGGGCTAGTATTTATATTTTTGAAAATTAAGACATTAAGTGAGAAGGTGAGGGATTTTTAAATACTCATTAAGTGAAAAGCCATGGATGAAAAAAGGTTGGAAAGAAGAGCTTGTGAAGATTACTGTAAGGGGTCATCAGTAGGGACAAATTTGATTTTGTTCTTACAAAGAGGGCAAGGCGGGGCCTTAGGTATCACACATAATAGACCGCACACACACAAACTAATATACAAACTAAAAATGTTCAGTTCTGGGAAGTCCAGAATTCCACCTTGATTTTCTTGGCTTCCTGGCATGGACAGTGGTGGGAGCAGAAGTGGCAGTCCCTTCCCAAAGCTCTGTCAGTGGCTGACAGCGTCTGCCCCCCAGGGCCCACAGCCACCCACCCTATGCCTTTCCACTTTGCTAGGATTTGAGGAAAATGGCATTTGGAGTTGAAAAACATGGTGGATGGAGGAGCCTGAAGAGACCCAAGTGGAAAGAAATATTACAAACCAGCACATCAAGGATGCAGGGAGGGCTGGTTAACGGAAGACCAATGGGGTTAGTACTAAGTGGCTCAAAACTGGACCTGATCTCAAGCCCAGGCAGCAGACGTCTCAGGGGGAGAAAAATAATCTGGCTGAAATTATTGTGACTGAAGCAAAACCAGATACCATATCATGATGCAGCCACGCCACAGAGGGGAACGTGACGTGCAGATGGGAGAATCACCCTGAGGAAGAGGAGTGCTTGGGACACGTGCCAGAGCAAGCCCCGAGCCCTCAGGCTGTACGAGTAAAACTACAAGGTCCAAGTGCCCTGGGCCAGCCACCTGCCAGCCTCCTGAGCCTGCAGTCCTGCCTCTGTCTGAGTAGCCTTTCGTGCCACACCTAGTGGCCTTGGGGGTCCCACAGTGAGCGTTTATTCAGGGTGTAACCTGGCCAGGGAAGTGCGAGACAGGCCAGACTTCCATGCCCCTGGCACAGGAAGGGGTCATGGCCACTCCTTAAAACATATGATTCTTGAGCCTTACTTAATAGAAAGAAGCCCAACAGCCCAATGGACATTCCTGTCTTCTGACAGCCCGAAGAATACTTTATGAAAAATTTCAGTGAGGCCACTTGGAGTGAGATATTGAATTCCAGTAGCAACAGTGGTTGGTTTTCATGACGGTTTATAAGTGGATGGGAGTATGGACCAACTTCCCAGCCACCAATATGGGAAAATGCGGCCCCTGGTGCTACTAATGGGTTCTGCTACCACCTCGGCATCCCCTCTTTCCCTCAAGGAAGAAAAGACTGTCCCTGCTGGTCCCCAGAGAGCCCCATAAACCAATATTTATTGAGCACCTTCTATATGCTGGGAACATTATATGGATTATCCCTCAACAACAGTGAGAGGGAACTACAATTATTCTAATTTTACAGCTAAGGAGTAGGTCTCAAGAGAATGCAGTGACCTGGTCAACTTCACTCAGCTGGTGTCACAGAGGTGGGATCTGAGCCCGGGTCCACCCGACTCTAGAATACATGCTCTTGCCGCCATACTGTGCCACCACGAAGGGCCAACTTTGCATTGGTCTTCGGACCACGGTACCTGGGCGGGCTGAGATCTGAGAGCTTTGTTCTGCTGGACACACCCAGCACTTGCCAAAAAGTGAAACTGACTAGCACCGCATGGAAGGAGCACAGCCCCTTGGGGCTGCTCCCCAAGAGTCTAGCCATGAAGCCCCTCGGTCCCTGTCAGAGCCACATCTCAGACACAGGCAGGCATTCAGAGCACGAGTGGCCACTGCAGGCCCCACACCAGCACCTGGAAGGTAGCAGCAGAGGAGACAGCACTCACATCAATGGGAGCATCTCTCTAGAGAAAATTACAACCCAGAAGTGAACCAGGGCCCAGACAGCTGTCCCCAGGGCCCAGACAGCTGTCCCCAGGGCCCAGTCTGGGCCTCTGTGTCTGAGAGCAAGAGGAAAATCTGTGCCTCCCTGAAGGGGCCAGTTTAAATGAGAGAAAAAACTTGGCACCTTGGCCAAGGCAGTTCTCAACATGACCTCCCTTTGACTGGGCTGGGAACTCTAATTTGTGTGATTTTGCTCTTGAACAAAATACCCAAGTCTAGGGATGCCAAAAGCACAGTAGGGACATGTTCGTTCTGAGCTGTTCTGAAGGAATTCAAACTTGGCAACCAACAGAGCTTCCTTTCACCAGCCTATAGGGATCGATGGGCAAGGTACAGACACACCCAGTGTCAGCAAAGGGTCGTCAGTCACCCTGAGGCTGCAGCCCCAGTGCCCCAGAGAGATCCCAGCAGCAACATGTCGGGCCAGTGACCACGACGAGGCTTGAGGGCCAGGGCTCTTTATGACAACACATACACAGCCAAACACAGGAAGGCAAGCACTTGGTACAGGCAGGAGGTTTATTCACCCTTTAATACAGGATCCCAATTACATTTTAAAAGATTCTGAAGCACTGGAGTAGAACCAAAATTCCAGAAGAGAAACTGGGGCAAAAAGAAAAAAAATAGTTTAAGTAGAAGAAAATATAACATTGAAAAAAAAAAAAAAACCAGCCTAAGACACAAACAGGAAGCCACTCCTTAGAAGTATCTGCTGCCCTTGGATTCAGTGGAAAGGCCTTCCATGGATCTAGTGCTTCTAGAAGATTAAGCAAGGTGAGGGCAGCCCCTGCCCCAGTGCAAACGGCTCCAACCTCCTGTGCTGGAACTCAGACCCTCGGAATCAGCTCCCAGCGCAGGCTCTACAGGCTGAGGAAGACCCACAGGTCGGCGGGGCACAGCTGGGACGAAGGGTGCAGGAGGCCGGTGTAGAGCAGGGATTGCAGGGGAGTCTGCAGGAGACAGGGAAGGAGGGGTTAGATGTGAGAAATGCAAAGGTGTCTCAGGGGTGGGGACAGAGCAGCTCAGACCAAAATGGTGGAGGGAAGGCTTGCGGCAGACAGCCCAACAGAACCTCCTTCCTTGGCTCCTCTTCCACACTCGTCTGTGTCTTTCCATACCCAGGTGTCCCCCGGGGTGGGGGGGGAACATGGCCAAGGGACGCAGCTACCAGCTGTGTACCGGTCTGTTAGCAGTACAATGCACACACACCAACAACGGTAAATAGTCACTGAACGAGGCCCATTCCTGAGGATGAGACCTCCTTCCACAAGCACATCAGTGATCTCTGAAGAATCTGGCAGTCAGGAATGTGGCTTGGCTAGAAATTGCCTAGATCACACTCACTTGTAGTCCTCGCTCTCCAGCAGGCCCCGGTACATGTTGATCTCGCACTCCAGCCGGGCCCAGACGTCCAGCAGCACCTGGTACTCCTGGTTCTGTCGCTCCAGGTCAGCCCGGATCTCCGCCAGCTGCTCCTCCACGGTGCTGATCAGGCACTGCATCTGGGCCAGCTCGGTGCTGTAACGGGCCTCAGACTCACACAAGGAGTTCTGTAGACAGTCTTTCTGTGGTGGGAAATAGTGGGGAGAGAGTCCCAGGGGACAAAACATTCAGGAATGAAAATCCCGGCCGAACTCACCAGGCAGGAGGTTAAGTCCAAGCAGTCACTGGGCATTGCCAGGGCTCTGGAGAAATCGCTGTCGGGGCAACCATGCATTTGTACACGCACAAAAGAAATCTAATTTGAACTGTGTTATGTCCCCTCCAACATCCCGAGTACTTGACGTGAAGTAGAAACCCAGTAAAATCTCATAAAATGAGTGCCTGAGCCTCCACCCCTTATTCTGAAGAAGTGGAATTCACTTTTTATAGGAACCATTTTTCTGGGTCAAATTAGCCTTTACAGCAAGTCACCTCCACCAAGGAGAGAGGGACCCAGACCAAATTCTAACTTAATGTTAACGGAACCGATTCGGCAGACTTCTCAGAGATGCCGTCAACCAGGCCACAGCTGAGTGCGGTGAGGGTAAAGGAGGACCCGTACCAGGTCGTGCTGGGCTTGGCGCTCCACCTGCAGGGCGTTCACCGTGCATCTCAGCTCCAGGATCTCCGACTGGCAGCACTGCAGCTCCTCAGAGCAGGACATGGCCTGCAGGCTGATGCCCTCCGACTGAAGCACAGTGGATCAAACAACACGGGTCAGCTCACTGACCCAGATGGAAGCCGGGCTCCCCTGTCCCCAGCTCTGCGGCCCCGCCTCACCTGGGCTTGGAACCACTGCTCCACGTCACGGCGGTTGGTCTCCACCATGGCCTCGTACTGACACCGCATCTGCTCCAGCACCCTGCTCAGGTCCACGGAGGGCTCGGTGTCCAGCTCAATGGTGAGCTTGTCTCCCAGCTGGCACTTCAGAATGTTCACTTCCTGCAGGGACAGACGTACCCACACCCTATGTGAGAAAAGGGCTTCTGACAGAGCAGACAGTATCTGCATGCCTCCCCTGACAAGCAGTGTCAGGGGCGACCCCACATAGGCGCTGATGTGAAAGGTTCCTGGGGCTCGTGGGAGGAACCCACCTGGAGACCTCCCTAAACGCACAAGGCAAACCTTCAGAACAGAGCCTGCCACATCCCACAGAGTCAGCCTGAGTCAGGCCCTGATCAGCCCAGTATCTCGACGCCAACGGAGCCCCGAGTCTCCTCCTAGAGCCACAGAGTAGGCAGTGCTCCCTTCTCTACCCAGTGTCCTCCCTCCTGAGTCTGCAGCCACAGGACCAGACCTGCTCGTGGTTGCTCCTGAGGCAGAGCTGCTCCTGCTTCAGCGACTCCTGCTGGGCCTCCAGGTCGGTCTTGGCCAGGCTCAGGTCATCCAGGAGCTTGTGCATCCCGCACATGTCCGCCTCCACCAGGAGGCGCAGGGAGTGCTCACTCTCGTGCCTTCCGTCACAAGAGATACACGGTCAACGAGGCGCCCACGAGAGCCCGTCTTGGCCGACCCCGGTTCCCACCTCCTTACCACCTTGGATCCTCATTTGTTCACTGTGCTCAGAGGGAAATTACACACAGCCCCTCTTCTCCAAGGGCTTGTGGTCTGGTGAAGCAGCCACACGGTTATATTTTACCACTGTGCATTGAAGCAACTGTGGCTCAGAAAGGTTAACTGACTTGCCCAAGATCGTGTATCTTAGGAGTCAGTACAGGGCTCACGCCCGGGCGTGGGCTCTTGTTACATAGGATAAGCAACAGCTGGGAGTATGGACCTTGACTTGCTCCCTCATTCTTGGTGTTGGGCTATTTGGTCATCTCTCACCTTTCTTTAGGGGACATGCCTGGTGTCTGAGGTTCTTCACAGGTAAATCTGGACCCTGCCCCACCTGATCTGTGAAATTCGATGGCTACCCTTACTCAGTTTACCCTTGAAGTCACCTTACTTTGCTCTTGGGTCATGAGCTCAGGCGGCCTTGTCTCCCATTTCAGTGAATAAATGAAATAGGACTAACACTAGGCTATGCTCTACCTGCTTGACTTCATAGTGTTTTTTCTCGTCTACTTTCCATGAGGTTTCTTAATTTAGGAATTTAGGGAGCAAGAAACAGAACAGTAACTGACTCATTCCACAAACATTTAGACATCAGGACTGAGGTGGAGGTCCGAGCCGAGCCGCTCGGGCCTTCTTCAGCCCTCACTTACTTGATTCTGAAGTCATCAGCAGCCAGCTTGGCGTTGTCAATTTGGGTCATCAGCCTGGCATTCTCGGCCTTGCTGCACAGGATCTGGGAAAAACCAGGAAGCCCGTTCAGACACAAACACCACACTCTGGGCTCAGCCCTACATGTGCTGTCCACACTCCTGCTCCAGAAAACCCAGAACCCAAAGCTCTTTGAGCCTTCAGTGGTGTTTGTCTGTGATGCCCTCCACCTCCCTCAGACCCAGCACACCCCAGGCTGCTGCAAACCTCACCTTCTGCTGGAGCTCCTCGATGGTCCGGAAGTAGCACTGGTAGTTGGGGCACATGGTGGTCTCGTGGCATTTGCTCCACTCCCGGATCTTGGTCTCCAGCTCTGCATTGTCCCGCTCCAGCTGGCGCACCTTCTCCAGGTAGTTGGCCAGGCGGTCATTCAGGAACTGCATGGTCTCCTTCTCATGCCCATTCAGGATGCCTTCACCGTAGGTGCCACAGATTCCAATGTTGCCAGGAATGTGACAGGTCCCTGGCAAGGGGCAAGCGGTGTGGCAGCTTTGGGGCAGACAGAGGTTGGGTCGGCCCAGAGGGGTCGTCCCCACACGGACGCGGTTGGCATGTGCCAGGGTGGCCAAGAGGCCCAGGGAGGCATTCTTGTCCTCTACCCCAGGCTGATCCCCAATGTCAGTGGGGGGGACACAGCCATTTCTCTCTCCAGGGATCTTGGTGCTGCCCAGAGGCTGGCATGAGCTGATGTAAAAGGAAGCCATGCTGTGGGCAGAAGCTACACAGGCGTTTCAGAGCAGCTGGGGAGGCCGAGACTCTGAGTCTGAGAACCCCCCCTCCCTCTGAGGGCTTTTATACCTTGTCCCAGGTGGGTGTTGGCTCAGTGCTTTGACCTCGCAGCCTTGATTCTCGGCCTGTTATTGCAGCGTCATCTTGTTACTCAGCTGTCAAGTTCACCATCAAGAGATCCTCACCTTGTTAAAGGAACGCTGATGATCTGGGTGCCTCTTGGCTCTTTGATATCAGGTTGTGTGATGGTGGGAGATCGGAAGTTTTTACTATATTCCCAAGAACAAACTTCCTGTGAGCCATCAGATGTTTACACCTTGACCAGGGGTTGGCCCAACCTGTTCATTTGCCCACTCTAAAGCATGACTCTTCCGGTTGGTCACGAGAGCAGCAGGAGAGACAAACCCCTATGACTGCAGTGTCCTCTCTGGGTTCAGACTCAACCAGCCTTCCCTACAGTGGTTCCTGGGTAGTAGATGCTATGATTTGGTTTATTAGTAAGTTCTACATCTTTTCTTTCTTCAGTTGTTTGCCTTTCAGACTCATTCAAGGGGCAGTAAGATTTTAATAAGCCCATTCATCCAACATGCATCTCCCGGCCCATCCTAAATGCGGGACACTGTGCCACACACCTGATGTAAAGTCAATCTGGAAGCAGCCACCACTTGGGTGGCCATGGGTGTCTGAGAGGCTCACCAGTGTGAGCGTAACCCTGCAAACCATGTCTGACCTGGACCAAGAAAGATGAGCTCAGGAAGTCAGAAACAAACAAAAATGAACAATAATCTTTTTAACCCCGAATAAGAATTTGGCCATGACACTCAAGATATTGGATTATCAGAGTCACTCTGGGGCCTCTTCCTGCCTTACTTCCTTGATTCTGAAGTCTGTTATCGAGCACCTACAGTGTGTGTTGGGGGACAGATCAGTGATAACGTTTCATTGTCCTTACCGCATCCTGCGAGGTGTGTGTTACTACCTTAATTCTATAAAAGAAAGAAGTGGGCACTGAGGGCCAGAAGTGTGAAGTCATTTTCCTAAGATCAACCACATTGTCAAGTGGCCAAGCCTGATCTCAGTATCAGTTTCTTTTGACTCCAGAGCCTATTCTTGTTCTCATCAACTTGACCACCAGCCCATCCCCCACTCCACACACCCACCACCACCACCACCACCACAACAGGGGAACAACTGTGTCGTTGCCAGAACTAAGAAGGATTAAAAGGGCTACAAACTGGGCAAGAAGTTGAAATCAAGAGATAAAACAAGAATTTGGCATTCTACCTTATTTCTCTTTGTGCCTCAGAAAATACAGATGTTAGGGTACCAAAGCAATAGGGCAGGGTTTCTCCAAGGACCACACAGGAAGATGGCCAGGAGAAAGTTCTATTCCCAAAATTATTATACTACACCCCACTCTCTACTATCTGTCGGTACCAGGGAACCAGGATAGCTGACTGGCAGAGTTCAAAAGTCTTCTCTCAAAATGTGTAGCAGGTGGTACGTAGATAGGCTCCTAAGACTGAACTAGACGTAATATGGAGTGAGACCCCCCCCCAAAATGGTTGTAACAAGATCTTTACGAAAATGGATATTTGCCAGTGCTTTGAGCGTTGAGCGAAAACTGGACAGACATCTCTATAAGGACCAGGTGTGCTTAGATGAAGCACAGGCTATTGGGGTTCTATCAGGAAGAAATAGAGTTTGACTCTGTCCAGATTGGGCTTTTAAGGAAAGGTAACTAGTAGTCAGCTTTGGCCTAAGGTTATTCGGAGCTCATCACTGAATAACTCTTTATAGACACCGTAATTAGAAGACACTACCAGGCCAGGCCACCCCATCCTTCAGAGGCCTCTGGGTACAACCTGCGTAGGTTGCATCTTCCGACATCCCTTTGCTACTCTCCCCCATCCACCCATAGCAACGAGCTTCTCTGTGAACTATAGAGAACCTGACTTTTAAAGGCATTTCTTTTGACTTGCTACATAGAATTCGTCTCTTGTCCTCATTCTCTGGCAGGATTCATTCATTGGATAAAGTCCATAATTTCTTCCATCTCAACATAAATAGCACTTGCTACTTTGTCGCATCACTGCCGAAGCTTTACATGTTTGGATGATGCTCCTCTCTACCGAAGCTCCATGACGGTCCTGGCTCGGGCTGCTCTTGAGTAAGCTGTTTTGCATAATGACACTGGTGTTGCAGGTCCCTTTGTAAGGTCGCTTGTTTCTACTGATTTGCATTTTCCTCAGATGAGTTTGGGGTGAGGATCCTTCCCCTCCTACCTAGCACTGCCTTACTTCCCAGCCCTTTCAAAAGAGTCCTGTGGCCCTTGGTGATCAAATATGAGCCAGGTTCAGTGACAAGAAGTGGTGAGGACGGAGTGAGAGATGGGTGGGTCCCTTCAGCCTGTACACACGAAGTTCTCTGGACCGATTCCGACTTTAGAAACACCAGTCTCCAGAGCCAGGAAGTCTACTGCAGATGGAAGGGAGGAGCTGTGGTCTCGGGCTGCTATCTTTTAACACGGTGTTTTACCTGTGAGTGTATCTCCACCAGTGGGAGAGAAAGGTGTAGAGTTGCAGGCCAGCACCTGAAAATTGTGCCTAACCCGCAGCCTACCATTTCTATGCTGAAGGACGATGAATGGGAGCCTCCAGGGGCTTGGGAACATCACCCATCACACATTGCAGTAGGTATGTGATGGCAAGTCCTGTGTATAGAGCCTCCTACTGCCGTTTGTCCTCGGTGTTAGGAAATAGTGCCAAAGAAAACCATAAAGACTCTTAAGAGGAGAGGTTGAGCATATTGATTTATTATTCTAGGTAGGCAGCTCTTGAAGATTTGATGAGTGGAAAAGGCACCTTTTCTTCCAAATTAGATAGGATTTTTACCACCTGATTTCTTCGATGCAGCCCCATAATCCATGTCTATCCACTGATCAATGTTATTTTTCCACCTACTGTGACATACTCTAGACACTAGAAGTGCATCTAACAAAGACACAGTCCCTGCCTCAGCGTAGGGGGACACCTGGGACGAAGCCCCACACTGGGTCTGTGTGGGTGGCGCCACACTCCCTCTGAGGTCTTTAGACTTGTCACTGTTTTCCTTCCCATTACCCTCTCGGTGGCCCAAGAGCAGATCAAAGTTGAAACTAGTTTTCCTTTGTAACCGTCTAGAGAAAATGCTCCTGTTTTTTCTTCTTGACTCTTAGGCTCACGGTACTACCAACACCACATAGACGGGCTTTCTACACACCAAGCTTGTCAACTCTCCGTGACACCATCTGAATGTCTATAATTCTCATATTGTCAGCCTGGAGCTGGTGTCAGACCCCACAACTCAGCCCCACAAAACTGTCCCCCTCTTCAGACACCTATTGCAATGCCCAGGTTGTCATCTGTACCTCTGAATGACTGGCTGTAAATTAGGGTTCCCACAATCCCCTCCTTGGGTTCAGTAATTTGCTAGAATGTCTCAAAGAACTCAGGGGATCACTTACTGACATCCACCATTTTACTAAAAAGGACACAATAAAAGGTACAGACGAATAGCCAGGTGAAGAGATAACATAAGGCAAGACGTGGGGGAGGGTACTGGAATTTTTATGGAGGCTCTACCACACAGGCATGCACCGTCAATAACTCAGTCTTTAGTCCCCTTCCTGGAGCATGGGGAACGAGGTGGAAAGTTTCAAACTGCTAACTATAGCTTGTTCTTTCTCCTGGCCAGACCTCACCTAGGAGCCCACCAGGAGTGGCCTCATTAGGACAAAAGGCAGTCCTATCACCCAGGAAACTCCACGGGATGGAGGAGCTCTGAGTCAGGAACCAGGGACAGAGACCCACACACACATTTTCTATTACTTCACGGCAACGGAAATGGAAAATACCAAAAACCTCGATTTCCGAGCTGCCTGACCTCACCCAAGTTACTCAACCTTGACATGCACTCACTCTTCCCATGAACACCACAATGACATTCACACACGGGGTGCTGGTAAGAGTGAAGGCTGGGGGGTTGGGGAGGAGGGAAGAGACCTGCCAACCTAACACCCAGCACACAGCAGGCACTTACTAACCGCCAGCTGCCTTCCTCTCAGGGTCTCCAGTCTTCATCATCACCCCCTTTCAAAAGCCTAGTGTTCTTAGAATAAATAAATACAGGGTGAGGCAAAAGTAGGTTTACCGCTGTTTGCATGGAAAATAGTACAATAATTAATAAATAACACAAGAATAGACTCTATGTTTCGCATACTCACGACTGTAAACCCACTTTTGCCCCAGCCTGTATATAAAGGCATGCTCTCTGTTCGGTCGGAGATAGCTCCATTTGTCTATTTTTGGTTGTGTTGTTTGTGCTTTACGCGTCGCATCCAAAAAATCGCTGCCAAAACCCACGTCAGGGAGACTTTA
This sequence comes from Macrotus californicus, assembly GCA_007922815.1. Taxonomy (NCBI): domain Eukaryota; kingdom Metazoa; phylum Chordata; class Mammalia; order Chiroptera; family Phyllostomidae; genus Macrotus; species Macrotus californicus. Next base: position 36,562 of record VMDR010002164.1, read on the forward strand.
TTGTATGTTTCCTTCTAGGAGTTTTACAGGTTCGGGTCTTTTATCCAAGTCTGCAGCAGAATGGGCTGGCCTCTGTGACAGTGCAAACCCCGGTGGGTGGGGCTCCACGCCCCGGTCTGCTGTAGATGGTGCGGAAGGGTCAGTGCGGCCTGGGTCAGCCGGGCAGCAGTGAGGCTGGCAAGGGGAGGCACCTCGCCCAGGGCCCCTGCCTGCACGGCCATGCCTGTGACCCTGGGCCTGGGCCACTTGACCTCATTTGGCCTCCTCATAGGCACCCATGCAGTGGCTCAGTGGCCCCGTGTTGCAGCTCAGCAGCTTATCGGCTCTGTGCCTGCAGGCTCAGCTACTAACTCCTTGAAGCTTAAAATCATTTCATCTGAGAAATGGAAATAGTGATTCTGTCTGCCTCATAGAATCATTGTAAGGACTGAGTGGAACCAAGCACAGGTTCTGCAAACTTCGGACGCCTAGAAAGCTCTCAGTAAAGGGGTGCTTGTTCTTAGATAGAATAGAAACCGCAATCTTCGCCCCAGAGGCTGTTGGGAGGGTTGGAAGGAAATTCCCTGCCCACCCTGGCCATCTAGTAGAATCGGCGGTGGGATCAGAAACACAGTGCCCGTAGCCGTCGGCCATGGAAAAGGACTCTGCGGAAAGCCCTGCACAGAGAGGCCGGGCGTGCCAGCTAAACACGGCACAGAAAAGAAAATGCCGAGCTAATGGGATTAACTGTTTTTCCCGGGGGGGAGTTCCCTGTGTCATCCTTCTCACCACCCTGTACAGAGCAGGGATTCCAAAGCAGAACAGAGAGGTGAAATGCCATAAGAGATGTTCAAATATGGGGCTGGGGGTTGTTCCAAGGTGACTAATCTGTGGGGTCACCTCTAGAAAGGCTCCCGGGAGGTGGTGACAGCTCACCCGGCTGGGAAGCCCAACTGAAATTTGGACCTGCGACCACGGGAAAGATAACGTTACCGCTGTGAGCAGTGTTGTGGGGGTGGCCAAGCATTTTAGCAGAAGCACAGGCGGTGTGAAGAAGATTTGAAAGGCATGAGCTACAGAAAGAAGTGAGGATCAGAACATGGTGGCCTTGAATGCCGAGGTAAAGCGTGCGGCTTCACTCCACAGACAGCGTCTGCTCCGCAGCGCCCGGAACAACGAACAACTCACCTATAGCCGAGGCTCACTCTCTACCAAATGAACGTTGGCAAGTCCTTAAATAAGGCAGATCTGGATCATGAAGGAGGGAACCCACATCCTGATCAGAGTCCTCTCATCTCAGTCATCAGCCGCGGTGCCTGTCAAACGGAGCCGGGTGTAGGACCAGGTGGTAGGGCGTCTGACACCCGAGTTCATTCCCCACGATCATTTATGGACTGTCACCCCACCCCCACCCCAGGCAATTCCTCCATTTCTCTTACACCAGGACTCACCCCTCTCTCCCTGCCACGGATGCTGGAGCCTCAGGCCTCGCCTTACCTTTTGTGGCCGCTCTTTGATGCTCTGAGTGTGGGCAGCAATTGGAGCACATGTCGAGGGAGCTACCACTTGCTCCATTGCTAGGTCCCGGCCCCAGCTCCTCGTTCCCCTGCTGCAGCGGCTGTAACTTCTGCAGGGAGCTGATCCTTTGGGAGCTGCCTGGTCTCTCTCTTGCTGCCACTAAGGATCTCTCACTGAGCCAGTTACAGGTGCCTGTGTTGGGAGGGAACAAGCTGGGCGACCCCTGGAAGGGCCAGGCTGGACTGGCTGTGAACCGCAGGGTCTAGTATGACGGCTACTAGATTGGCTGCTCTCTTTCAGGTGGGCCCGTGTGGTGCTAGAGGCTGGGCAGCCCCTAGGCACAGAGTTCCTACGGCAGCTGCTTGCCACAGCCTGCCTGGAGCCAGGAGCCTTCCAATGGACTCCACAGAGCTTGAAGAGTGACAGATTCTGCTACAGCGGGACGCCATGGTCCTCGAAAGCTGACCTGCAGGTTGGTTACCGGGGCCAAGCTCTCGAGCGTGACAGTGCTTCCTTGCCCAGACCATTTAGCTCCCCGCTGAGGGCGCAGGTGCCGTCTGCAAGCTTCCCCCGTGGTGTCCTCATGTCCACTGCCATCAGGTCAGCCATTCGGCCTCCATAAGGAGCCCCCCACCTCATAAAAGAGAGAGGTGACTGCCTTTGGGCTCCTTGTTATTGCCCTCTGTTGCCAAAAGGGATGTTGCATGTTCTCTCTTTAAAGACAACCTGTTGAGAAATTCTGCTCCCTGAGTGACCATCTGGTGTCTCTCTGGAGTGTCATGGGTTTAAAGACACAGCAGTCCTCTTGAAGAGGTAGAGGTCACTGAGCGCGGGGTCCTCTTGTCTCAGGGCAGGAGTCCCAGAGAGACTGGGCACAGAATGGAGGGTGCTAAGGTGTGAGAACTAAACTCCGAGAGCCAATTCAACCCCTTCCTGCTCCAGCTGCAGAGGAGAGAGGGGCCGTGAGCTCCTCGGGGCCCAGAGCAAGTCAGTCACAGGCTCGGGCTGGGACCTGGGGCTCCTGCCTCCCTCACACCCTCCCTCCTCTGCATCAGACCTTTTCTATTGAAACGCCAAACGGTAAATAGTTTAGGCTTTGCAGGCCAGACGGTCTCTTCGCTCCACGGCAGCTCAGCCCTGCCCCCGTGGCGCAGAGCTGGCCAGACAACATGAAAGTGACGAGTGTGGCTGTGTTCCAGTAAAATGTCATTGACCCACACAAGCAGCGGCTTGCTGACCGCCACTCTGCAAAGCACAGTGAATGGGGCCTGAAAACTGGATCCCTCAGAGCATGAGGGGAGAGCTGTTGTCGGCCCTGCAAGCTGCCAGAGGGAGGGCAATGCCCAGGTGGGCTCCAGAACTGAACTTGAGGTCTCAGATCCTGTACCCTGCACTTCACCAAGGCATTTAAACCAAGACTGGAAGTCTATCCAGAGGTTCTGGGACCTTAGAGCAAAGCAAAGCTGCTTGTGTGTTATGCTGCTGCTGCTGCAGCTGCTGTGATTTCTGAAACTGGAGCTTCAGGTGGATCGGAAAAGTGACTCAGCTGCCTGGCCACTGGAGACAGGGGCACTTATTGCCAAAGCAGATTTTCCTTAACCAACCTTGTATCAAGCACTTACCACAAACTGGCATCGTCGTGATAGGCCTTTCAGATGCATCCTGTCCCACTGACCCTTGGAAGGAGGTAGAATTATCCCCACTTCCGAAGGGGAAAAGGAGACTGAGACACACAGGGGTTAGGGGGTCTGCCCAAATTGCACAGCACAGTAGCAGTAGAATTGGAATTCCAGCCCAGGCACTGACAGTTTCTGCCATGGCAAGATGCTCCTCAGTGAACTTGGTTACTTCCTGGTGGCTAAGGGAGAGGGCTGTTCGAAAGCAAACTTATCTCAACCAATGGTTCAAAAAGATAAGACACCAAATGATCTCGGGAACTTCCTGTTTAGCGAAATGGAGATTATTGTATTCGTATGCTAAAATGTGTGAAACTCAACAAGAGAATTATTTTACCGTTGATGATCCCCCAGTTATCGCCTGGCACGCCGTCTTTTGATCATACTGTGGAAGTGTCCCCAGTATTCTGGGGAGAGGTTCATTCAGTGCGTTTCAGTCCCCAGTCACCCGGCTCCCTGTCACTGTGTCCAGCTCCCCTGGGCCTTTCTCTCTGGGAGCCTCGCCCTCCGGCCAGGCTTCCTGGAGGCAGCTCTGCCCAGGGCGTCCTCACTCCCATCTCAGAAGGGGGCCTCATTCTCAGACAGTGAGGGGCAGGCAGGAGTCCCAGGCTCTTTAATGGCCTCAGGAAAAGTTGTGCCTTTGAATCCCCGGTTCCTTCTTTCCCAGTCCCCCTCGAGGAGGACCCTGCTGCCTGTGGGAGTTTCTCCCACACATCAAATAGGCCAGCGGTTTTATTGCTTTACCACAGCCCTGTCTGAGCTCTCCTGTAAACCAGGGTTAATTAAAGCCAAATGCTTTGATATGCGGGCACAGTTCCTTTGAGAATCCCCAGTGTGTGTAGCACTGGGTCCAGTTTCCAGAAGGTCCTGGTGCTGGTGGACGTATGTCCCAAAGTCTATGCCCACGGCTTCCTCATCCGTCAAATAAGAAAGATGGGCTCCGCAGGAGGATAGCTCAGGAGGTCTCTAGCTTGGAGGTACCATCCAAACACCAAAGATGGTGGCCATCTGTGTCCAGCAGGGGGCGGCACTCCTGGTCTGGGGCCGTGGGGCTTGGTTTCACATAAAAACCTTTAACAGGCATTTGAGTGGTCAGACAGGTCTTGGCAAGTCAGAGTGACACACAGGTGTGGGAACAAGGGCCAGGTTGGGCTGGACATTATGTGCTGGGGGAAAGGAGCCTGCATACGGTCCAGAGGCCTGGACTTCTGGCCCGCAAGTCCTGCATGATTGTTCCCGCCACCGCTCTGGCCACAGCCTGAGGTCTGCGCTCTTCCTGAGCCAAAGGTTCAAAGAATGAGGCAATTCTGAGGTGGGAGGTTGCTAATTGTTATGTGAAAGGGAACTATACTCCCAGGAAAGAGTTGCAGCCTCTCAGAGAAAATGTCTCTATTCTCAGAGACGCGAAAGATGGGGAAAGAGGAAATATTTATTAGCCTGAAAGAATAACAAACCGTGGTGCTTGGAGAAAGCATAAGAAACTTGGAGAGACCTGCTAGGCTTGGCATCAGAGCACGTGGCTCCAATTCCCACCTGTCAGTGTGTGTCCGTGAGCACGTTTTTCCACCAGCCTGGGCCTCTAGACTCCTCGTCTAGGACCGGGAGGGGCGGGGCCAGATCCTCGGGAAGGCGCCTTTTGCCTCTTGGCAATCTAGCACAGCACCATCCACAAACTTTCTATAATAATGAAAATATTCCCCGTGCGAACTGTCCAGGGTGGTACCACTAACCACACGAAGGCCATCGAGCACTTGAAACGTGGCTGGTGCCGCTGGTAAAATTTCTCAGCTTCACTTCATTTTATTTCATTAAACATTAAATAGCCCCATGTAGTTAGTAGCTACCATATTGGACAGCATGAGCCTGGGATTCCAGAACCAAAGATTTAGTTCTGCTCAGTCTCTTGTGTTTATCAAGCTAAGCACATTCTAGACAAATTTTACACAGGTATTGAAATTAAGAACTGCTGGTTCATACTCAGGAGAACATCCAGGTAGCCAGAAGCTCCCTCACCCGACCCCGCACTTCGGCATTTCAGCTCACTGAAATTTCACACGCACGCCCCCAACCAGGAACCACAGCCGGCTAAGCGGTGTGTCTGTGTCTCCAGTCAGGCTCGTGGCCCTGTCTGTCAGGCAGGTGGACTCATGTCCAACAGCCCCAGGCAGCTTCAGGATCTAATCCATTTCTCATAATTTCTTGGCAAGTCCAGAGGGCAGATCCTTAATGAAAACATCACCTCAGCTCATTAAGGAAGAACTAGAGTATATATTTGGAGGGTGAGGTTCAAAAAGGTGCCCCAGATTCCTGTTCCCAGCTTTCTCCTCTTTATCTGTCATTGCCAAGCTGGGTCCCGCCCTGAGTTCCTCCAATTGCTCCCTTAATTTCCCATTGTCACTGTCATTGCCTGAGCTGAGGTCCCCCTCAGCCTCTTCCACACTATTCATCAGCTTCCTCGCTGCCTCTCAGCCCCCCTGTTCACACTCCTTTGGGAAACTTTCTAAAACTCCCTGCCAGTCATGTCACCCTTGGCCCTGGAACAGCCCCCCCCACTACTGCCTGCAGAAGGGAGCCCAGGCTCTTTGTGGGGTAACCAAGGCCCACGTTCTGACACTTTCCCACCATCTCAGCTTTATTTCCACCAGTCTTGCCCGGGAAACTGCTGCTCCAGCCAGCAGGCCCACTCCAGGCCCCCCAGGCAGGACCTGGGCTTCCCGGAAAACCCCACACAGCTGTACCTCTCTCTGGCTCCGCAGATATCCCCTTCGACCTTCCAGGTCAGTCTCAAAGGCCACCACCAGCTACATGAAGCCTTCTCTGCTCTCCCCAGTACTTTCTTCCAGCCTTTGTCAGGGTGCATACTCTGGCTAGGTAGAAATCTGGCAGTGTAGCAGAGTGGTTAGAATAACGCTACAGTGGCAGCCGCTAGACCTGGGTCCAGATCTTTGTCCTTGCCTATAACTTGGGGCAACTGACGAAACCATTCTCTGCACCTCCGTCTCCCATCTCTAAGATGGGCATGATTCCTTCCCTACAAGGTGGTCATGAAAGCCGCTCAAGTTCATCTGTGTAATGCGCTCAACACAATGCGAGGGGCATCGCAAGCGCTCAGCATATGGTAGGATGGTTTTTATTCATTATTATTTATCATTAGGCCCTTATTGAGGATGGAGTGGGCCCTGCACATGCCGGTCTTAGCTCCCTCTCTACTTAGAAGTGTCTGGATGGTGGGAATCACTTGCCCTGTGGGTCTTCCCTCAACCCAGCTGTAGTTTGCAAGTGGTAAGGACTTGGTACATGAACTGGTAGAGCATCTCTGGAGCCTGAAGGCCTACATTTGAGTCCTGGGGCCACCGATTACTAGCTGTGTGAACTTGAGCAAGGGTCTCAACCTCTCTGGGTCTCAGTTCCCTCATTTGTAAAGTGAATTAAATAATGGTCCCTTTTCCATAGGTTGTTACAAGGATTAAACAGGGCATTCACAAGCTGTCGGGGGACCCTCACCTGGGTTGACCAGCGGTGATGTAGTGCCTCCCCCCGCCTCCCCAGGCAATCAGCGAGGATGTTGTGAAAGAATGGTCCCTTTCTAGAAGCTGCGATGAGGCTTAGGGGTGGGGCTGTTGCAGCAATATTCTCATTTACGGTTGCCTGGCCCAGGCTCCTGGCATAATTACCTCCCTCCTCTTTTTCTGTTTTTATTACTTGGCTCTGAACCAATTGCCTGGTTCTAACTGGTTTCTGGCATGCGGACCTTTTTGGAAAATGCCTCTTGACCGTCTATGGAAGCAGAGGGGCATAAAACAGATGCAGAATCTGGCCACATTCCTCTTGATGACAACTGGGTAGCAGTATTGGCTGATGGACGCAGCATCGTAAATGACAAATAGAGAAAGACGTTGGCGGCACCGCTGAAGGAGGCTTTATTGGCCAGTTGACTGAGAACATAGGCTCTTGGGAGAGCAGAGAACTAGAAACATCAGCAGAGACAATTAGCTCATGGAAAAGAGGGGGGGGGGGGCGTTTCTAAGCGTCAGGGGGCCGGGGCGCCTCCCGGAGTCTCCGAGGGCCTGGCAGGCAGACACTGCTCACAGGCTTTCTTGCTGGCCGTGCCCACCCAGAGCTCTCGGTGGGTGGCCACGGAACCGAGGCCAGGCTCGGCCTGAGGAGGCACCAGCTGCCCAGCTCTGGTCCCTCTGGCATTCACCAGTACTGAAGGACTTCAGTAGTGGCCCTGGGGACAGGGCACGCAAGGCACACAGACGGTGTGGGGCACACAGACGGTGTGGGGCACGGCAGGGGAGGGCGCACAGGGGGGACACGAGGGCGTGGAGCACGGGTTACAGGGCAACCTGCGGAAGAAAGGCAGAGGAGGGGACTAAGGAAGCAGGGTGGGCAACATGTGGAGCCAGTTCTGCCCCCAGGGCCCCCCAAATTCACCCACTGCTCACCTCCTCCACTTACTTCCCTGACCCCAGCCTTCAGCGTCTACACCTGTGTAACCCCAGTGGCTACCTAACTGTCTCCCGACCCTACTCCTGCCCCTCCCAACCATCGCCAACTTGGTGGCCACAACGAGCTTCTACAAACACAAATCTAATCCTCTCTCTCCTCTGCCTAAGACCTTCAGCATCTGCCGTTTGAACTCAGGATAAAGAGCAGCTTCCTTCACCTCCACAGTCACGTCCTCCTGCAAGCCACCCTGGGTCTCCCTGTGTCAAACCCCTCTGTGGTACCCTGTGGCTCCTTCTAGAGTGATCTGTGGTTATTCTATTATGATCCCTCTCCCCACTGGGCAGTGAGGTCAGCAGCCGTGGATGCGTGCCCGCCTGCACGCCTGGCCTAGAGCAGGCACTTGAAAAAAATGTGTTGAAAAAGATGAGTTCATCAGTTAATGTAGAAGACACGCATGGCAAAAGGAAACAGGATGATCTCAGAGACTGACAGGTGTGGGCTCAAAACCAGAAACCACACACTGGCTGTTGGACGGGTGCCAAGGAGCCCAAGGACGAGACAGGCAGCCCCAGGACCACCTCCAGCGTGAAAGATGTTTCATTGGATGGGCACTATATTGTTGGGTTTTTTTTTAATTTGTTAAAGATATTCAAAATTCAAGAGAATTTAACATTTAAAGAAATCCAGACTCCCGGCTTCCCTTGAACAATCAGAAGACCCAGCGGTACTGCCACTCTCCTGTGACAGGAGTGGCCCTGAGAGGGGGCACCACCCTCACGAGACAAGGCCTCGCCCCTGGTCCTCCAGGGGCCTCCACGGGCCACAACCCTCTATGCTGACAGCCCGGTCCTTGAAAACCATTTGGCTTGGCAACTCTTGCCTGGAGGACAAGAATCTTAATGACAGAGAAGCAAGGGTGAATGTAGAATAAGAAACTACCTGCAACAGGCCCTGGCTGGCGTGGCTCAGAGGACTGAGGGCCGGCCTGGGAACCAAAGGGTCACGGGTTTGATTCCCAGTCAGGGCCCAGGCCTGGGTTGTGGGCCAGGTCCCTGCTTGGAGGCGTGTTTCATCAATGTTTCTCTCCCTCTCTTTCTCCCTGCCTTCTCCTCTCTCTAAAAATAAATAAGTAAAATCTTTTAAAAAAAGAAAGAAAGCAGGAGAAAACCACCTATAACAGTGATGGGCCACGGGTGTCGATGGTCCAGAGGTGTCCTGCGCACCAGCGACAACCGAGTCTTGCTGATTCTACCTGCGCGGCACCTGGAGTCTGACACCACCTCTCACCAGATTCGGACCCTCCCTGCAGCTTATTAGGTGGGCAATGTCAGGGCCTCCTGCCAGTGCCCCTGCCGGCTCCTCCTCCCTCTCCTCAGCCCTTCCCACTGCCACCCGAGTCGTCCTCCTGAGGGGCAGCTTTCAGTTCTCAATGACTCGGTCAAGAAATGTCTACTGAGCACCTACGATGTGCCAGGTGCCGGGGATAAAAAGACCTTACATTGTCTCTGAGCTCCAGATATTTATTTACCCTCTGGTAGGGGAGATCGTCAGTGAAGCAAATACTATCCTTTCCTCCTCAAAAAAAAAAAAAGAAACAGAAAAAGCAAGGCCTCCCTCGCCAGCGTGGTCTTCATGGTTCCCCATGAGTGGCCCCAGCTGAGCTGGCCCACCACCCTCACCACCCCAGATCATCACATGAAGCTACTTCATTGTCCTCCCAGGTGCCAAGAACATGTCCCCCCCAGCATGACCTCCAGTGGCCTGTCTGCCTGACTCTCTGAACAGATGGAAACAACCTGAGAGCAGATGCCTTATCATCATCATCCACCTCGGTCTCGCCCCCGGGGCCTGGCACATGCTGGGCACTTGGAAGGAGTTTGTTGACTTGGGATGGAGCAGAATACTCTCCAGCGGGCCAGGTTTAGGGATGGCGGCATGAATACCTGCCTGGCTTTCTTCAGATCTTATCAGCTTCCTAATCGCTTCTAAACTATGCCAGACCTCTGTTTCATGGGCAGATCCAGCTGCTTCCGACAGCTTCCCCTACCCTCCCACACATCTCCCCGTGCAGCCTCAGCCAGGCCCACGCACCTGCAGTCCTCGCTCTCCAGCAGGCCCCGGTACGTGTTGATCTCGCACTCCAGCCGGGCCCGGACATCCAGCAGCACCTGGTACTCCTGGTTCTGCCGCTCCAGGTCAGCCCGGATCTCCGCCAGCTGGGACTCCACATTGGTGATCAAGCACTGTATCTGGGCCAGCTGGGAGCTGTAGCGGGCCTCGGTCTCCGTCAGCGTGTTCTCCAGCGAGTCCCTCTGAAGCAACAGGAAAGACTAACTGTGAGGAACAGATTCTAATTTTCATGGCCTGACTCAGAACCAGAAAGAGCCTAGTCGCTCTCTGGGGTTGGCAACGACCTCTCCCTACCTAAGTCACTGTGGAAATTAAAGCCCAGAAAGGTCGAGGGACTCATTCAAGGTTAAACAGCGGGTAAGTGACAGAGCAGGGTTTGAACACAGGTCCATGGGACCCTAAGTCCTCTATTCCTTCTCCACTCTTAGACTGGCTTCGGGCGTCGGACCTGAGGTCCACCAGGCTCCTTCCCTACAGCATTATTTAGAACGGTGGTCTGCAGCCCTGGCTGCATGTTAGAGCCATAGAGGAGCTTTTGAAAAACCACCCAGGCTCAGGCCCCACCTCCAGAGGCTCTGATTTCATTCTTCTGAGGAGGCACCTGGGCATGGGGTTTTTTTTTGTTTTTTTTTTTAATCTGCACAAGTAGGGTGGAAAAGCAGGGTTTGGAAGGGCAGGCTAAGCAGAGAAGCAAGTATTCCTGGGGAGCTGTGTGTGACAGTGGCCACCTGACCCGCGCTAGATTGGAAATGCCCGTTTTGTCTTCAAGCTGGATCTTGAGAGAAACCTCCCTCCATGAGAGGGCAGCTGGGCAAGCATCCTTGGTGGCTGAGTCTGGGCGGCCTCCTCCTTCCTGGAGGCCCGCACCGGCACTCGGTGTGACATGGGAGCCAGAGCTGGGGAAGAGGCGTCCTCCCCAGCAGCACTCACCAGGCTGTGCTGGGCCTGCAGCTCGATCTCCAGTGTGTTGACCGTTCGTCTCAGGTCAATGATGTCCGACTGGTAGGTCTGAAGCTGCTCAGAGCTCGTGGTCACCTGCTGGTTGAGCTCCTCCATCTGCAATGGGGGAGACAGAAGAGGCTGGGGGTGCCTTCTCGGGGACACTGTGGGGACGGGCCCACCCGCGAGAGGCCCACCTGCAGGTTGAACCACTGCTCCACGTCCCTGCGGTTGGCCTCCACCACCGTCTCATACTGACACCGCATCTCCTCCAGCATCCTGTTCAGGTCCACGGGGGGCGCCGCGTCCACCTCGATGTTAAGGCGGTCCCCAAGCTGGCCTCGGAGGGCACTGACTTCCTGAAAAGGAACAAGAGCCCCGGGTAAGTGTGAAGTTGCAGCATCCGGGTCTCACCTCCCGAGGCCGTGTGCAAACACAGAGCACAAAACGCTGAAGATTTCTACATTAAAAGGGACCCTTTGGGGACTGCAGTGTGCCCTGTATCCCGAAGACCTTTCAGCTCCTACTGGACACCCTCCTCATGGGAGAGGCACTCCAGCTACACACTTCCTGTCACTTTGGCAGAAGCCAAGAGTAGCGTCAGGGTTGGTTTGATCCATCTGAGCAAACATGGGCAGCCTATGCCCTGTGTCCCTGCCTACCCTTCCCGCTTGTGTCCATCTGAGAAGGAGGACAGCAGAAGTCTGGCCCCGCTTGGTTCAAGGCCAGGTTAGAGCAGGCACCTCGCGGGTTTGGCTGTCCAAGAGAAAAAGTTGTCACTGAGGCTCTGGAGTGTCTGATAAGCCTCATTAGTGGCTTCTTGGTTCAGGTCCCAGTTCTCTGATTAGGTGGGATGAGTCAGGTGCCTTAGGGCACTTGGCAGATACGTGGTGACTGATTGTTACTTGACACTTAGGCCTAAAGAAACCCAGCCAGGATTCAGAGGCACTTGTTCTTTCAAATCTCAAGTCAAGAGGTTGAGAGTCAACCCAGGGAAGGAGGGAAAAAAACAGCAGCGCTCAGGTGGGCGTCGCCACACACAGGCGCCCAGGGTGGAGGGAATTTCCCTCCATGGACCTGCAGGAAAAGTCAGAAAGTAAAGGGCTGACCTAGGTCTTTAAGACTACGTATATTATATGCAAATAGAAGAGACAAGGGAGATGAGGCTGGGGACAGAAAAAAGAAGGAAACCAGGGCAGTTCAACTCTCCCTTAGAAGACACGGGTATCACGCCAACAGCCCAGCCTCACAGAGGTGGACAGGTGTGGGTTCCAGAGCATGACCCCCTGGGGCTCCAGCACACCACTCTCCCCTGAAACTCAGCTCTCGTGAGAAAAACAACTGCAGCGGGAAAGCATTTAGCAAGTCCAGGGAATACAGAGGGAGAGGATTGCCAGCCTTTCTGAACACTGAACAAGGGACATTCAATTCTCACTTAATTCTCACAGCGACTGTTTCTGATCGTGCTGTCCCCAGTGGGCGGATGAGGAGGCTCAGAAAGGTTAAATACATTGGGCGCAATCACAGAAACAGCATGTGGCCGGCCTGGGAATTTCAGCCCACGTCTACCTGACCCCAAACCCCACGTTCTTTCCACATTCTGCTTTGCAAGGCTCACCTCCTCGTGGTTCTTCTTGAGACAGAGCAGCTCCTCCTTCAGGGATTCCACCTGGGCCTCCAGGTCGGCCTTGCACAGGGTCAGCTCATCCAGGACCCTGAGCAGGCTGTTGGTGTCACCTTCCACCAACTGCCGCAGGGCCAGCTCCGTCTCGTACCTGCAGGGGGGCAGAGTCAGCAATGAGGGGTGGTCCTGAACACAGAACTCAGGGGAGACCTTGAACTGCTGGTGCTCTTCCAACTCTCTGTGAAATCAATGGGAAGCTGCCGGAAGCCAGTGCCCAGAGAGAGGGCAGCCCCATCCCCTGGCCAGACTCACTTGGTCCTGAAGTCGTCGGCAGCCAGTTTGGCGTTATCGATGTGCACAACCATCCTGGCGTTCTCTGCCTTGGTGCACAGGACCTGGAGGCCGGAGCACACAGAAGGGGTCAGTCCGGGACAAGAAAAAGGATAAAGAACCCAAGTGAGGAGAAGACGTAACCGGTGGGACTCGGCAATCTTGCATCCGTCCCTGCAGAAGCCCCTCCTCCCTGGAATGCTCTGGGTACTTAGTGAATTGCTGGTGTTTGGAGACAGGGGATTTATTTTTTAAGCACCTGGGTCTTCACAAATCCAAATGCTCCATTTTGGATTCAGTGACCAACATGGAAGGAAAGAATCTCATGAAGTCACAAGTCATTCCTATAACAGAAGGGTCCTTTGTAAGCACTAACATTTACAGAAAATGCACCGTGTTCCAGGGGTTGTGCTAAGCACTTTACCTGCATCCAGTCAGGGAACCCCCTTGGCAGCCCCTTTAGGTAAGGACTGTTATTATCCCCGTTCCACAGATGCGGAAACTGAGGCCTAGGGAAGGGAAGGAACCTCCCAAAGTCATGCCGTGAATCAGTGCTAGAACTGACACCACATCCCAGGCCTCTTTCCACATGAAGGGCCCTGGTTGCATGCTCAAATTATGAGATAATTCTATGCCCCAGGGAAGTCTCTTTTCCATGCACGTAGCTAAGTAGATTATGAGATTCCAATCTGGAATGGCAGCCATTCCAGCTGCCCTCCCAGTGAGACCAGTCACCACTTGCCCTCACCTTCTGCTGGAGCTCCTCAATGGTCCTGAAATAAGACTGGTAGTCAGGACACGTGATAGGCCCTTGGGACTGGCAGGCCTCTTGGATCTTGCTCTCCAGGTTGGCGTTCTCCTGTTCCAGCTGGCGCACCTTCTCCAGGTAGTTGGCCAGCCGATCATTCAGGAACTGCATGGTCTCCTTCTCATGGCCATTGAAGGTCCCTTCACAGTACCAGCTGCAGGTACCCATGGGGCTGGAGATGCCACCGGATGGCCGGCAGCTGCTGGGTCGGCAGGAACTGGATACGTAGGTCTTGGGGAAGCAGGTGGCCGGCCGGTGGGTGGTGGGCACGCAGATGGAAGGCACGCAGGTCATGGGCTGGTAGACGTAGCTCGGGCACAGCTCTGGCCGGCAGCTCATGCTGTTGGAACAGACAGAGGAGGACCGGGCGCCGCTCTTGATAGAGGCAGGTGAGCAGGCGGATGTCATATTGGGGAGGCCCTTTCTTCTCAGCTGCAGCTGCCTGGATCACCAACACCTACAGACCCCATCCTGTTCGGGCTCTTTTATACCCTTGGAGTGAGGGGGTTTACACTAGAAAGTCATCAGGGGGTGGTGTTGATGTTTAGACTCAGCCTCAGAGGAAGCTGCCAATTAATTTGTAATTTAGTTTCCAATAAGGAGTTCCTTTCCTCATAAAAGAGACCAAGCTTGTCATTTGGCCAAAGCAGGACTCTGGGCTTCTGTCACTGATCACCAGGGGAAAGCTTCTAGACACATCTTCAAAGGATCGACTGCACGCCTGGGCCCTCATTACCAGGGTGGAGCCGCCAGGAGACCACGGTGGCCTTGCCCACTGCGCCCCCCACCCGCTCCGGCCTTGGGAAAGGCCACAGTGCTGTGGGGCAGCAGCCGCTCCTTTGAACGTGGGAAGAGGCCTGGCCCCTCAAGGGGGAAGTGTGTGGGTGACAGAGCTGTTCCAACACTGCCAGTGGCAGAAACCCCGGCAGATAGGAAAGAGAGCCTCTTAGGCTTCTGGGATCAGCTTCCTACGCAGGCAAAGAATGAACCCCTGGGAGGAGAGAGCAAACTCAGGACACAGACAGAAAGCCTAAGAACCGGGGAACCTTTTCAGCTGGACACTAGTGGGAAAGAAAGGTGAGAGAACCCCACTCGTGGGAAAAACGTTCAGTGTCATGAACATCTCCGGATCCTCCCCCTTCATTTCCCCCTGCTCCACAGACAGAGGTGTCAGGTTCGATTATTTGTTGAGACTGAGGCTGGACAGGCTGGGACAGGCTGTACCTTCACTTTCTGCAGTGGTGGACAGGGAGGGCCCGCTTCAGGACTCAGAGAAGGGAGGCTGTGTGAATCGGCTCCCTGGAGAAGTGACACTTTGCAGCCCTGGATGAGCTAAGCCAGGAGATCGGGAGCAAACGACTCCCATTATAGAAGCCTTGGGCATGGCTCAAGAAAGCAACGGGCAAGACCAGTGGTTTTCCATCCTTGCCTACAATACTTTCCAGCTCACACACTTCGTGTCTAATGTGTGTTGTCCAGACACATCTTATCTATTAATCTTCTCAACATAGTGTTGGAATATAGGCACTTGTCTTATTTTTCATATACTATTTCTATGGCTTCAGAAGACTCAAGAGAGAGAGATATTACCTTCTACCCTGCTGGGTGACCTTGGGAAAGCCACCCTACCTCTCTGGGCCTCATGCAAATTGAAAGGGTTAGATTAAACTCTCTCTCAGTTTGATTGCCAGTCCCTTTTTCTGGATTAACTGTTTAGGGAAGACAGTGGAATCAGATGGGAAGAGGTGTGGAGGGAATCCCAGCTACGCAGAATGAGTGAGACTCATCAGACCAGGCTTCCAAATCATAACCAACACATATGGAATGTATACAGGTGCCAGGCACTATGCTGGGTACTTGGCATTAATTTGCCTCTTTAATCCTCACCTTAAAAAACTAGAAGGTAATCAGAATTGTAATAAGGGGTGGCAATGGTTCTCAAAGTGTGCTCTCCACAGCAACAGCAGCAGCAGCAACATCCCTCAGGAACGTGTGAGAAATGCGGTTTCTCAAGTTCCCCCCAGACCAGCTGAGGCAGAAACTCTGAGGGTGGGCCCAGCCACCCGTGTCTAACAGGTCCTCCGAACAGCTTTGACAACGGCTGAAGTATAAGATGATGTGTACCTTAACACCTGCCACCAGAGTTCCTCTCGCAGAAAAAAATCTTTGCTTGAAAAAACACATTAAGAAGTTTGGAGGGTAAAAGATGGTCCCCCAAGTGCCTTGATGTTGGCTGGCAAGGCATGAGAGGGAGAGAGAGGAGGAGAGTTTGAAGTTCCCAGGACAGTCATGGCAGGAAGCGGTGAGAGGGGAGGGGGACAGGGGCTAGGAGGAGAGGCACCAGGAAGGTGCCAAGAGGCTGTGTGCACTGTGACGCAGTCCCACCTCATGGTCCCCAAGACATCTTGCAGCAAAGTCCACAATACTCAAATGCAGTGAAGGAGAGCAGAGTGTTCAAAGCCACAGCAGACCAGGGTTCCAGCCAACGTGACTGACCTGGGTACGTTTCATGGGGAAGAAGCGGGGACCGGGCAAGAGGATGTACCCCGATCTATCTGAATCCAGAGACTTTCCACTGTACCCCAGCCTCTCTGAGGCCAAAGCAAACTATCGAACAAATACATTTAATAGAAAAATGGAAGGCTTAGAGGGGAAAGTAGTACAGATAAAGCCAAGAACATGGGAGAAAACAACAAAGAAATACTGGTGAGAGTTTGAGGCCAAAGGGGTCCAGGATGAAGGACCCATTTAAATAAATAAAGGGCAGATAGGGTACATGTCGGGTCCTGGCCCCAGACTGTCTCCTTCTTCCCACTCTGGAAAAACAGAATGACCCCACAGAAAAGACTCGTGAAAACTGAATTTAGGTAGTTCTACCATCCAAAAAGCCAGTTTGCCAACATGCTCATCAGTTGGCACCTTCCATCAGTTTTTATTTAGTGCCCGGTCATTAAATATAAGTGGAAGAATCACCAGACATCTGAAGTTTCCCAGCACTAAAAACAGAGACAAAATAAGCAAACAAGACAGTGAAGAGGAATTTAGGGGGGAAACAAAAATAATGCAGGGTCTACAACGATCTATTAAGATATATATGTATATATATCTTTTATAACCTAGGAGATAAGTATAGCAGCTACATCCTTGAAACAAGAACTGGGTGTTATAAAAGAGGAACAGAAAATAAAAAATAGTGCTTTGGAATTAAACATATGAGAGCTGCAATTAAAAATTCAGTACAGATGTTTGAAATTGAAGGAGGAGGCAGGGAAGCCAGGACCAAGAATAGTCAAAAGGACAACGTGGGGACCAGGCCGTACTAAGATCTGCCTCAGAGCTGCCCTGAGCCCCCGAACTCCCAGCTTCTTGCTGAAAGCACCCTCAACCCTGGCTGCACCTGGGAGTCACGTGGAGGGCTTTCAAAAGCCCCAACACCTTGGTGTTTGCCACTGTCTGTTTGGGGTGGGGTGGGGGTCACATTCTGGACACAAGTGAGAGCCTTTAGGTCAAGATGCGGGGGAGCCCCCACTTTTATGCTGAGATACCTTGGCACCCAAAAGCATCTGTGCCTTGTCAGATGTCAAGGGCATCCAAGCACATGATGAGCCTCCCGAGGACAAGTGTCTCTGAGTTATGAGTGGAAGTCACGGCAGCCAGCTCACTCTCACATCTCCTGCTTCTGGTGGAGTGTGGGTTTCCGGGGGGGTTGCTGAACGGGGAGGCTGGTGAAAAGGGCTGCGATGGAATAGTGGGGTTGATGTAAACACGCTCCTGAAAGCACACTGGCGCGGGACTTCATATGGCTGCTCTTTGAGGACCAGACCTGAGCTAATAAAGCGGCCTCGAGGTACTTCCCATTGTACTGGTCCCAGGTTTACCCATCCTCCAGGATCCCAGGGTGACCATGTATACTAATGGTAGGAGGGACTTGGTAACATTTGTCACCACATGGGGCTCTTGGAGAAAGGTCTTCATCAGGAAAGCTTAGCAAAAGTCCCACTGCAGACCTCTACCAACCCAGAAAGGCGTGTAGGGAACCCTGTCGTCCCCAGCATCATATGTGGTCAAACACGCCCCATTCATCTTCCCAGGAGTCACCCGTCTTCACCCAGCAGAGACACACGCCAACAACCCAGAATGGTACCACTTAGGCATCGCGAGCCAGAGCAAATGCGCTTTATTTTTACGAAGCCTTCCATTGCATTTCAGAACCCACTGAAACAGCACCCAGAAGAAAATCTTGACCCAAGAGGCAGCCTGAGAACAGAGGCTCTGGCCCCCTTTGAAATGATGAGGAGTTGCAGCCTTGGGGCATGGCCAGCCTTAGTTGACGGGCTTTGAGAAACTTTATGGCATGTATTCGCAGTGAGGCCAATCAGGGCCAGGCCCTGGGCTCTGCACAAAAAGAAGGGATTGGGCTTTAGGGTGAGGGTGAATAGTGGCCAAGTCCAAGCCCTGGAGACAATGGCCTTGACTTTCTAAGCCACTCTCAAAACCGGCCTCCTGGGCAGGGCACACAAAGGGGACGGGGGCTGCCGGTGGTGCGCGCTGCGCCAGGACCACAGGAAGCTGCAGGAAGACAGGGGAGGCATGACTTGGAGGGCGAGGGCTCCGGAGCACATGGGTTACAGGGGAGCCTAAGAGAAAGAAAAAGATCAGACCAGTAAGTTTCTCCAGTTGCTGTTTTTAATAACTCAGATCACCTTAAAAATCACTTAGTCCTACCCACCTCATTTCACCAAAAGGAAAACAAGAGGCCCAGGGAGAAAAGGGACTTGCCAGGGTCATGTGTTGATTTGTAATAAGACCAGAACTAAAACCCAGGGCTGCTGACTCCGAAGGCTGGGCTCTTCCCAGGCCCTGTGCTGTCTCCCAGAACTTTGCAGATTGCACCCAGGAGACGAGAGAGTGCAGCAATACTTACTTGCAGTCCTCACTCTCCAGCAGGCCCCGGTACGTGGCGATCTCACCCTCCAGCCGGGCCCGGACATCCAGCAGCACCTGGTACTCCTGGTTCTGCCGCTCCAGATCACTCCTGATCTCTGCCAGCTGGGACTCCACGCTGGTGATCATACACTGCATCTGGGTCAGCTGGGAGCTGTAACGGGCCTCTGTCTCCGCCAGGGTGGATTCCAAAGCATCTCTCTGTAAGAGCAAGAATTGCGTAGAGAGGAGGAAGCTTGGAGATCAGAGGAGGAGCAAGGAAGATGCACCTAATCCATCTGAGTCTCGGTGTAGCCCCAGAATCCAAGAACAGAAGCTCAGAGAATCACTTTCACCCTGAATGAACCACAGTCAGACTTCTCACTTGAGATGCACCAATTAGCCCCCGTAGCCATCTTGGCCTAGGGGGCATAAGTCTGTAAGTAACACCTCTGAATAACTCAGAAAGAATCTGCTTCCACAAATACAGGAGCAGCTGCCTGGACATGTCGGTTGCTACAGGCCTCCTGTCTCTCACCACTGGGACATTTGTGAATGGGGGCTGGGCCTTCATTCCATCTTCTCTACATAGAAAATCTCAGCCGCTCAAGAACTTGAACCACGAGAGCCTGCCCATGTGGTCAGAACACAGAAGTCGGGGGTTTCACGTGCAGCTAGGCTTGGTCCTCAGCAGCCTCGGGACTCACCATGCTCTGCTGGGCCTGCAGCTCGATCTCCAGGGCGTTGACCGTGCGTCTCAGCTCAATGATCTGCGCCTGGCAGGTCTGCAGCTGCTCCGAGCTGGACACCACCTGCTGGTTCAGCTCCTCGGTCTGAAACGTACATACCCAGGACCTGGTCAGGATGACTGAGGACACAGCTTCAGAGGTCTAACAAAGGCCACTTAGGGTCATGAGCCAAGAAGGACCTTCCAGATCACCCAGCCCAAACCATTCATTTTACACCTGAGGACCTTATTGCTTAGAGGACAGCAACCTGCCCAAGATCCATGGTGAGGTCAAAACAGAGCTGGGACTCAAATACAGGTTTCTTGATGCAAAGCTGCAAGGTCACTCCTGAGTGGCCCGTGGTGTGTCTCTGTTGCACAGACTGTTCCCAGGTGCCCACCTGGGTGTTGAACCAGTCTTCAGCATCCCGGCGGTTATTCTCCACCAGGGTCTCGTACTGGCACCTCATCTCATCCAGAACGCGATTGAGGTCAACAGGCGGAGCAGCGTCCACCTCGACATTGAGGCGGTCACCAAGCTGGCAGCGCAGTGAGTTCACTTCCTATGGCATAGACTGGGGTCAGCGCTAACTTTCCCAGCTGGCTGTCTCACTCATTCTCTTCCCCCACACCTACCTGCTCCCCGCACTCACCTCCTGCCCCCTGCGCTCACCTCCTGCCCCATACTCACCTCCTCGTGGTTCTTCTTGAGGAAGAGCAGCTCCTCCTTCAGGGACTCCACCTGGGCCTCCAGGTCGGACTTGCACAGGGTCAGGTCGTCCAGGATCCTGCGCAGGCTGTTCATGTCTGACTCCACCAGCTGCCTCATGGATACCTCCATCTCATACCTGGCAGGCACATACAGGGCACTTGAAGCCCCATTCCCTTTTTGTATCTAAGTCAGATCCCACCCCAGACCAGCCTGGTGCTGCCTCAGGGACTTAACGAAGCCAAAACCCTGAGTCTAGACATCGACAATGTCCGGCTCCACCAGACCCCAACCGAGAGGCGAGCGAGACACTCACTTGGTCCTGAAATCATCTGCGGCCAGCTTGGCATTGTCGATCTGGACCACCAACCTGGCGTTCTCTGCCTTGGTGCACAGGGTCTGCGGGGGGAAAGTGACTTCAGAGAAAGAGAGGACATTCTGAGGGGGGGTGCCCCCAAGACGGATGTGCTTCCTTTGGAGAAAGGGCAGCGCCTATCCCTGAGCTCTTGGCAGGTAAGGCTCCATGAGGACTTCTGGGCGTGCTGCTGAGGTCCCTTCCAATGCATCTGTGACCTGAACTGAAACAGAGAAAGGGAGGCACAGAGACGCTACAGGAAAGACCCGGCATGGTGACTTCCTCTTGTCTTCCTATCGCCCAGGCTACTGGGGTCTCTGGGCAGGTTATTCCCAAGAGCATGCTCTGTGATTCCTTGGTCATAAATGGCCCTTCTCAGCAGGCAGCTGTGACTTTTAGGGGATGGGGGCTGGGCAAGAAGGAAACTTCTGACAGGCTTTTCCTTTCCTGGACTAGGTACAGGAAACCTGACTTGCGCCAAACACATCAAATGCAAATCCCCTTACCTTGGAGGAGGAGGGGGAGGGAGCAGGCGGAGAAGAGTGGGCCATGGTACCAAGGTGACACAACCAATTAGTTCATACAGCCTGTGTTCATGTTCTGGCTCCACACACAGCAGCTGGACCACTTCAAACAAGTCACTGAACCAGCCCGTGCCTCAGTGTTCCCATCTGTTAAATGGGCTGGTGATGCCTCCCTCATAAGATTACTGGGAGGAGCAAACGAGGCCACAGTGTGAACATGCCCTGTGACCTCTGCAGTGCCCCCTGGGAGCACGGCCACCGCCACAGATGTCCTGGCTTCCAGCCCAGTGCAAGTGGCACCAGCCTCCCAGTCAGCCAACGCCACTCAAAACCCCTTACCTTCTTCTGGAGCTCCTCGATGGTCCGGAAGTAGGACTGGTAGTCGGGGCACAGGTAGGGCTCCTGCTGCTCACACCACTCACGGATGCGGCTCTCCAGGCTGGCGTTCTCCTGCTCCAGCTGCCGCACCTTCTCCAGGTAGCTGGCCAGGCGGTCATTCAGGAACTGCATGGTCTCCTTCTCGTTGCCAGTGAGGATGCCCTCCCCAAACCAGCCCCCACTTACACTGTAGCTGGTGGCAAAGCCTCCAGATGGGAGATAGAGAGCAGGGAGGCAGCTGGCCACCCTGCAGCTGTTCCTGCCTAGCCCTGCTGAGCAGGTGGAGAAGCTCCGGGCCCCCCGAGAGAGGCTTGGGAGCTTGCAAGAGCTGCTGGAGTACACGGTGGGCGCACGCGCAGAGCCCCTGTGGGCCCCTCCTGGGCCCTTGAGAGACCCTGAAGAAAAGCTGGCCTTGAGGCATTTGGAAGCCATGACCTCGGCAGCCAGAACACAAGGGACAACAGACCTTCAAGGCTGGCTACCCCCGGACGCAGAGGTGCAGCTCCTCACCTGGGCTTATATCTCTGCCCCAGTGGGCGTCGGCCTTTGCAAAACAAAGTGTTTTCTCCTCGTAAAGTTAATACCACTTTCTATGATACCTCCTCGTTAACCTGTTATTTAGCTTCCCGTGGACATTTCCCGGCCTTGTAAAAAAGGAGCCCCGTTGGACTGGCGGGTTACATGGAGACTCATCTCCACCGCCCCATGTTGCTGGGAAGACTAAGTCTCCGTCAGGCCTTCAAAGGGGCCTGTGATCAGGGCCCAGCCCTGGGCCTCCTTGTGAAGAGGTGTGGGAGTCCCTCCACAGCCCTGACTTTCTCTAGCATTGTCTTCTTTTATGGGCCCAAGGGAGCAGAGGAGGCCTCTGGGTTGGCTCCCCAGGCGCTGGAAGAACAAGCCCGGTTGTTGCAGGAAAGCAGGCCTTGAGCCAAGGGAGACACAGAAGGCTCTAGAACGGTTCAGGAAAACGGGCCATGGTAACCAACTATTACGGTTTCCCCAGGATTGTTCTGGATTTAGTGCTGAAAGCTTCGTATCCCTGGAAACCCCTCAGTCCTGGGGGGAAATGGTTCACTCGGTCACCCTGGACACAGCAGAGCCTTGATGGCCACAGCCCCCCTGCCTCCCTCGTCAGGAGGTCCGTTCTGGTCGTGCAGCCTCAGCTCCAGCCAAAATGACGAGAGCTCGGCTCTCTGGGGACCTGCCTCTGGACACCTCCATGGGTAGGAAGGTCTGTCTTCCGAGGCCCTGGTTGAAAGATGGAGATGCCTTTCCTTCTAGTTTTCAGTGGCCGGGGGACTGTTCTTGACTCCCAGGCCTCCTCAGAAGGCATGAGAGCCTGGCCTTCAGAGTTTTGTCTCTGCTACAAGAGTTGTCAGGAGTAATGCCCAGAAAGCTTGACAAGGATGGTTTAGGGTCCCAGAAAATCCAATCCACCAAGCAAATGGGACCTGGAAGAGGGGCTGAGAGCTGAGCAAAAGGGCAGGTGTTGCTGGAGAGGGCATCTCACCAGGTAGGCCAATGGGATTTGCCTTCTGTTCGGCCCTGTGGGCTGGGGGACCCACTTACTCTTCTAGGGAAAGATTATTATTTTTCCCATCAGGAGGACTGTGAGCTGCCCACCAGCAGCCTTCCAGATGAGGTGCTCAGTGCTTTCCCGGGATGGTCTCACTCAGTCCTCATATTGCCCTGGGAGCCCAGGCCTATCTTCCCCATCTCAAAGCTGAGGTGACCAAGACCACCACCCAGTGACAGGCAGAGCCAAGATGCCAGCCCGTGTCTAGCTGGGCCCTCTCCACTATACCACCAGCCTCCAGTGCTGCTCCCGACTCCCGTCCTGCCTGGGCTGCAGGTGTGGTCAGGCTCTGTGGAGAAAGAAAAGGACAGGACAGGGTGGGCTCCACAAGGGGATGGCCAGCAGCCTCTAGTGTCCCAGGAGAGGGAGCATGGCACTGTGGTTACCTGTGAACCCTGTAGGTTTGAATCCCAGCCCCGCCACACACTGACTGTGTGGCTCAGCTTCTTTCTCTCCCCACCCCTCCTCCTCTACACACTGGGAAGAAGATAACAGCACCTGCTTCCTAGGGCTGCTCTGAGGGTCATGTGAGCATGAAGCCTCTAGAATGGTACCTGCGCATGGCACAAGCTCAGTGAGGATGGCTGCTATGATGGCTCGTCCCCACATGGGTGGAGTCTTGTTGTAGTGACACGGGTGATATGAAACAGCTGTCACTAGGGAGTGCAGAGAGTCTCTGAGCACACAGGCCACCATCCCACGGGCCAGGTGCACGTGTTGGGGGCCCTTAGATGCAGAGCTCCTGTGAGTCACCATGCCCTTCCCACACCTGGGGGCCTGGTGTGATCGGCATCCCAGGCCTCCATTGGCTGCCTCAGCCTTTCCTCCCTGGAAACCCATGCCCGGTGCAAGGACCCAGCTGAGCTGAGAACCTGGCTGCGCCTCCTTGGGTGTTTGTGCTTCCCACCTAGGCAAGTACAGGGCTCCACCCAAGCCCCGCAGCCTCCTGCAGCCACCGTGGAGCCCAGAGAACCTAGACCAGTGGAGGCCAGGAAGCCACAGTCTGTTTGTACAGCCCCGGGGTTCCCAAGGGTTCCCAGGCAGGGCTCCACACCTGTGCTTCCTGGAAGGGGTTCCTCCCCCCACACAGCCCTATTAATAACAAGGCTAATGGTATCAGCCATCACTGATTGAGCACCTAGCACCTGCCAAGCTCCACGCTGAGCTCTCTCCAGGCATTCCCTCGTCCGCTCCTTATACCAGTCTCATGAGGTGGGCATCGCCCATACCCCCATGTAATAGAGGAATAAACAGGCTCTAGCCCTGTTGTACCCTGCCAGCTCCAGACACTCATGGCAGAAACTAGTGGTTGATCTGCTGGCCCTCCATTCACTGCTATCCTCAGATTGCCTTGTGTTGCAGCCCTATCCTCCCGGGGCGGGGGCGGGGGTGGGGGTGGGGGCGGGGGGACTGGCCTGGTGCTGCCTTTGAAACCTCTATAATGTCAAGCACAATGCTGGGCTTCCAGATGTCTCAGCAAGAATGAATGAATGAATGAATGAATGAATGAATGAATGAAAGTTTTGCTCATCGTGAATTGTACTAAGTAAGGAAGCAAAGAAAGGATTTTGAGAGGAAGGGAGGATAGAAAGGGAGGGAACGGTGAAAGAAGGAGACAAAACGTGGGTAGAGAACTGAGAGAGGAAGATGCTTCCAAAGTCAGTCTTATCACCCTTACCCTTGTAGGTGAGGAAAGTGAGACTCGGCATCTCTGTGGGCGAGCAGCACCTGCTCACACTAATCAGCCCCTCTGGGCCCCAAGCCGTTCTGCCCAAAGGGAGACATCAGTGTGAAAGGTGTGGCTAAAAGTTTTGGTAAGTTCTTTAGATGATTTTATAAAACATATAAGTAATATTTATTTTTTAAAGATTTTATTTACTTATTTTTAGACAGAGGGGAAGGGAGGGAGAAAGAGTGAGACAGGAAGATCAATGTGTGGCTGCCTCTTGCACACCCCACACTGGGACCTGGCCCGCAACCCAGGCATGTGCCCTGACTGGGAATCGAACCGGCGACCCGGCACTCAATCCACTGAGCCACCAGCCACGGCTATATAAGTAATATTTTTAAAGCTATGAATTATCCTGCAAATTGTTCTGGTCTATTTCCATTCTTTGTTAGTATTCTTTTTAATAGAACAAAAATAATGACCTAGAACTCCTTATCAGCAAGAACCAACATTATTGGCAAGTACCCTCCTAACTCTCCCTATAGGACTTTACACTACCCGGTTGGGGTCTGTGCTGTCCCCAGAACACTCCACAAATATACTGACTGGGCCCTGCTCTCAGATACCCTTTGCCTTCTTTCCTCCTGCTTCTGCCCGCCCCTTAAGGTGCCCATCAATTCTAAATGTCCCCTAAGCCTTCCCGGGTTGTCCCAGCTCTCAGTGATCTCTGCCCCTCCCGAGGACCTGGCAGCCTGCCCACACCCACACCTGCCACCCCCGGTGCCGTGTGGTTGTGCGTGGGGTGGTCTCCAAACCTGAACTGTCAGCCCACGGGAACTGTGCCTCTTCTCTGCTACTTGGCCAAGCTGCTTCTCCTTGCCTGCTTCTCCCGAAGGAGCCCCTGCCTTAGCGCCGGGGTTTCCATGCATGGCGCATCCAGGGCACATCTGCTGACTGAAGTCTAACCACTGTGTCAGTGTCCGGCCCACACGAGTGTTGAGTTCTGGTGTGCACGCTGGTTAGTAATTTAAGCGGGAACTCAGCTGAGGGTTTGTGTGAGGTTGAGAGTAGGAAGGGGTTCCTTAACCAACACAGATGCTCTAAACAATTTAATGGAAGGCTAGACAGAGCTCCATAGATAGAGCACCCGTGAGCACGCCTGCGATGAGGCTGCGCGCATGCGCTCTGTAAACGGCGGAGTGAGCGTAGAAAGAGACTGTGCTGCATGGTGTGAGGAGGTGACAGTGTGATCATCTGTCAGGTCACAGCCCCATGCATCTTCCTGCTCGGACACAGTAGCCAGGCAGCTCGAGCTGCAGCCACAACAGAAGGCTCAGCCCATTCCCCGGTCCTTGGCTGCTCCCACATACCAGCAAACAGGGGTGATGCACTCTGCGTGCCCGGCTGCCCGCCTTTCACCTCCTGAGCCTCAGGCATGAGCCAGGAACTGCAGACCGCAGGCCCCAGAGCAGGAACAGGGCAGCAGGAAAGCCAGACCCGGTGGAAGGACCCTCCTGCCCCCAAGCCAAGCAGGCGCTCTGAGGCCCAGGCCTTCAGGTTCAGCACTCAGCTCCGAGGGTGCTGCTGGCCAACAGCACAGGCCCCACCCACACTCTGCCATGTAACCAAGCACAGAATTCGGGCCCATGGTGTAGGGGAATCCCACTCTCCACATGCCAACCAGGAGCTCTTCATTTAACACTGATGCTCATGGCCTCTTCCTAGGTGCTATATGCACTTGAGCCTCCTGCAGCCCCATTTCCCAGGTGAGCCAGCCAACACAAGAGAGGGCACATGACGTGATTGGGCACCTGCGGCCAAGCACAGGGCCAGGCTCAGCATGGGGTGCTCCTATCTGCCCATGTGCACCTCCCTCTAAGATCTGAGGTGTGCTTGCCGCACCTCTGGTTGAGCACCAAATTCCCAGTGACATCAGTCATGGCCACCTCTTTCCCACAGAGGTCTAGGGCTCAAGTAAGATTCCAGAGGCAGAAAACGAGACAGATACAGACACAGAGCCAAACCTGGAGAGAGGGCTGAGAACCTGCGTGCTGGGAGGGACAGCAGCGTTGAAGTCTGCATAGCTCAGCAATGGCCCATCTCTCTCACCACTGTGTGGTCCCGGGGAGTCGCTGCCCTCCCTGGGCCTGTGTTCTCAACTGAAGAGTGAGGCAGGAGACCAAGAGGCATGAGGGCCTTGGACCTCTCGCAGGCCATACTCCTCTGATCAGAGGGGTACAGGACCTGGCATGGTTAGGCTCAATGCCCAGGCAGGCACAGCTCCACCCGTAAAATCCGGGGCACTCTGAACTCTGCCCCTTTGTGAGATTCCATGTCTGAGCCCCCCCCCCTTCACTGCCCCCACCACCTTTCACTTCAGCTTTGTACCCAGTGTTGGGGATGTGGATTTACCTCCCACCTTCATCCCCCAGGTCACCCCGACACCCCTCCCTGGGGTGGTTGGCCCAGGCTGGCATCCTGGAGTTTGCCTCTCTCTGGCTGGTTCTGGAACTCCCTCTTTGGAACTGTCCCCAGTGTCAGGTGTGAGGGTGAGTGAGCAGGGTAAAGAGAGCTGGACAAGGGAGAAGCTAAAGGGAAGGGAGAGAGAACCACCAGGTCCAGGCAGGGCTACTGAGGACTGACCTGGGAGCCCTTGCCTCTTCTGGGGTCACCCCAGGTGGGAGCCCACAGGCATGGCCAGCACCCACTGGGGTCGGGTCAGGATCTGACCCGGTGGAGCAGGGTCTGAGGTGTCCCCGTTACTAAACATGTTTAATCGCCCTGTCACTTCTACCACCCAAAGCCAGAGAAGGCAGAGCTGAAACCCACAACTTTAGTGCAGCCCCTGATCGGACGCCCCCACTCACTAACCACGTGAGAATAGACAGACTCGCGTTTGCTGTGCCAAAAGAACGCTTTATTGGGTGAATTTCCAGAAAAATCTACTTTGCATGCATAAAAGCAGTGAAGTTCAGAAACACAATATAAGAAGCATTTTGGTAGAAAAACCTGCTCAGCGGGGAGCCCCTCTAGGGAAGCGGGATTGTTTGGAGCCAAGAAACCACAGGAGCATCCTCCTTCCTGTGGGCCCAGGTGCGCCCTGGCGGGCTGGGCAGCTGGCTACAGCGGGCAGGACTTCATGTGCTCCCTGGAGGAACTGACTTTCCCGTCTCTGATCTCCTCCTTGACGGTGCGCATCTGGGTGCTGACCTGGGGAGCCGGGGCGCAGGACATGCTCGAGACGTAAGGTACCCTGGCGGCAGGCTTGTATTCTGAGGCACAGGGGTGGGCAGGAAGCCTGAGGAAAGGAGGTCATTTCAGGTCATGTGTGATATCAGGGTGTTGCACTGACATCATGTCACACAGATTGAGGGGACCAAAGTTAAGGCAGGTGGGGGATGATGACAAGGGCCTCAGACTGGGCCTCTGACATCCCCAAGGGCTGCAGGGATGAGGACTAGAAACTCCCAGCCAAAATGATGTTTGGACTGACCTGTCCCTCTATGAATGACTAAAGTCCGGGGCTGGAAGGAATCTCTCTTGAGAGGCTTTGGACCAGTCCCCCTTCACCCGTGTAACAGCCACTTCGGGCTGATGCCCCAGCCCAGCACTAAGTGATGGGCCCTTTCCCCAAGCCTGGCTCCCCAGGGCCTGGCCACTCACTTGCAGTCTTCTCCCTCCAGCAGGCGGCGGTAGGTGGCGATCTCTGTTTCTAGCCGGGCCTTGACGTCCAGAAGGACCTGGTACTCTTGGTTCTGCCGCTCCAGGTCACAGCGGATCTCGGCCAGCTGAGCCTCCACATTGCCGATCAGGCACTGCATCTGGGCCAGCTGGGAGCCGTAGCGGGCCTCGGTCTCCGCCAGGGTGGATTCCAGGGAGTTCCGCTGCAGCAGGAAAGAGGGTGAGCTGCCAACAGGAGGGCACCCCACCCAGACACCCGCAGCCCTGGGATGCTGCGTGTCCCTGGGATCGCACCCCATGGGGATCCAAGTGCTGAGGCTGGAGGGTCAGGGAGCCTGCCTGCCACAAGCAGTGGCCAGCTCCTCAGGCAGGGGCCACTCACCATGCTGTGTTGGGCCTGCAGCTCGATCTCCAGGGCGTTGACTTTACGTCTCAGCTCAATGATCTCCGTCTGGCAGCACTGCAGCTGCTCGGAGCTGGACACCACCTGCTGGTTCAGCTCTTGGGTCTGAGAAACAGGAGAGTGGCCAGAGCACGGTCAGACCAAGTAAAGCGATGGCCAAGGGCAACCCTGCCACAGGAGCTGGCCGACCTGGGCTGCCCCCAGCCCACCTGGGTGTTGAACCAGGCCTCCACATCTCTGCGGTTAGTCTCCACCAGGGACTCGTACTGGCATCTCATCTCATCCAGGATCTTGTTGAGATCCACTGGGGGGGCGGCATCCACCTCCACATTCAGCCGGTCCCCGAGCTGGCACCGGAGTGTGCTGACTTCCTGCAGACAGCAGACAAGACGGCATAAGGTGCAAAAAGGGTACTGGGTGGGGGTTTCAGGTGAGCTGCACTCAAACCTTCCTCCCTCGGTTGCCAGCTGTGTGACATGAAACAGGACACTGAACCTCTCTGAGCCTCAGTCTCTTTATGGACTTGTGCTTCCCTCCGCAGGTGGGGTTGGGAGGGTACAAGTCCCAGGCAAATGGAATTGTTAGCAGGCACTGCAGCTCAGACGGAGATTCAGTGTCATGGGCAGGAGTGTGGGATCTGTGTGACCTTAGGCAAGCAATTTAACCTCTCTGTGCCTCAGTTTTCTTGTCTGTAAAATGAAGCTCATAAGTAGTATACCCCTTCTGGGATTCTTGTGAGTATAAAATGAAATGCAAAGTGCATCCCATAGTTCCTGGCACACCGTAAGCTATAAACAAATGTCAGCTGGAGTTACTGTGGAGGTGGCTGTCACACTGTTTTGCCCAAGACTCCCTGCTGGACGGGAAACACCGGGAGGTTGCATGGCATCAGCCCTACCTCCTCATGGTTCCTCTTGAGACAGAGCAGCTCCTCCTTCAGGGACTCCACCTGGGCCTCCAGGTCAGCCTTGCACAGGGTCAGCTCGTCCAGGAACCTGCGCAGGCCGTTGGTGTCACCTTCCACCAACTGCCGCAAGCCCAGCTCCGTCTCGTACCTGCACACAGAGAATCCTGCCGAGTCTGCGGCAAAGGGGCCATGCACAGGGAGGGCCCCCTGCCCAGCTATCCAGCTACAGTGGCTGATTTGGGGTCAGCAGCACAGGGGTCCTTTCCCTTGATGCAGAAAGGATCCAGAGCCAATGCTACATTTTCCACTTGCAGCTTCCTCTGGCCTCATGGCCACCTCACCAGCTCCCAAGGGCGGGGGACGGAGACAAGAGAACCACACAGAAACCTCCCCAGTCAGATTCACTTACTTGGTCCGAAAGTCATCAGTAGCCAGCTTGGCATTGTCAATTTGCAGGACCAGCCTGGCATTCTCAGCCTTGGTCAGCAGGATCTGGGGAGCAAGAGGCACCCCATGAACTGGAGAAGACCCAGCAGCATAGGGGTGGCTAGGATGGGATAGCCCAGCTCACAGAGGCCAAGCCTCTGAGTGCCACCAGCATCTTTGGCATCTCTGACCCTGAGCCCTGTGCCCTGAGCCCAGGTATGGAGGGAGTGTCAGTCCTAGGAGGGATATCAGTGGCCATGGGTCCTGACATCTGTAGCTCCCCGAGTGGCCCAGTGGGAAACACTAGGGTGACTGGAGAGAACCAGACCAAGCTGGAGTCGGGTTCTGCATCCAGCACTGGCAGGCTGTGTGATCTTGGGCCAGTTGCTAAACCTCCCTAAAATTCAGCTTCCTCATCTGTTAAGTGGGCCCAGGCAGGCCCATCTCCCTGAGATGAAGAGTAAATAAGTCAAGGAGAGGAGTGTGTCAGGCATGGTGCTTGTGTCCAGTAGGGGTTCGATGCCTGTTATTGACCTTCATGTAGCTGAGACAGCAAGGGGAAGGGAGGAATGGCTGGCTGTAGGTTACCAGCAGCAGAGAGGTCTGGGGCCCCCAGGACATCAAGACCCCAAAGATGGAGATGCGAGAATTCCTCAGAGCTATAGTTTCACCTGTAGTCCCTTGAAGTGAGACAAACCCTTCAGGGGCTGGGCTGCCTGGCTAGACAGGGGCCAGGCCTCTGTTACCTTCTGCTGCAGCTCCTCGATGGTCTTGAAGTAGGACTGGTAGTCTGGGCAGATGTACGGGATCTGGGACTCGTACCACTCCCGGATGCGGCCCTCCAGCTCCGAGTTCTCCCGCTCCAGCTGCCGCACCTTCTCCAGGTAGTTGGCCAGGCGGTCGTTCAGGAACTGCATGGTCTCCTTCTCGCTGCCGTTGAAGGAGCCCTCGCAGAACCAGGCCCCACTCCCAGCAAAGCCAGAGGGGTTGCACCCAGAGGACAGGTAGGAGCCAGTCAAGCAGCTCCTGGGGCTAGAGAAGCCCATCCTGATGGAGGAGGCAGACCCCGCAGCACCGGCAAGATTGGGAGCCCGGCAGGAGCCCATGGAGCAGGCAGAGGACACCCGAGAGATGCCGGCCGCCGAGCCACAGAGGCCCTTGACAGACCCAGAAGAGAAGATCGGAGAGCAGAACTGGGTGGCCATGATACCAGCAAGGAAGGTCACAGCTTAGCCAGGAGCTGGGGCTCTGTGTTCTCCAGGCCTCTCTGGGGTGCTTATATACCCACTTGGTGGGGTGTTGCCCTGACACTCTTGGGAAAGCCTACTCCTTGTCCGGAAAGCTAATCTCATTAGAACATGATTTTTGCTACCCATCCAGAATTCCCCGCCTTGTAAAGAAAAAGAAAAAAAATTGTTCAATTTCGTCTGCTAAGTCAGGACTCCCAGCTGTTACCTCTTCGTGACAGAATATGAATTTTATTGCCTCTTCAAAGACTTTGCACCAGATCCTATAAATTGGGAGTGGCCTCGCAAATGACATTGGGTGCCTGCCCTGTTGGCATGTCTTCTCCTGAGGAGCCCGATCTGTCCATTTGTCACCATCATCCCCAACCCCCACCCTCATAGCTGCTGCCCTGGGCCTGGACCACTGGGATGGTGAAAAGGAGCAAAGAAAACTGACATCCCTGGAGCATCTCTTATGTGTAGTTACTTCATTTACACCTCACAACAGTCCCAGGAAGTGACCAATACTGTCTCCACTTTACCAGTGTGGAAACTGAGGCTCAGGATGGTTAGAAAATAAATACATAAGGGCTTGCTTCAGGTAAACAGGCAGTGAGTGAAGAGCGTGGATCTGCAACGGGGACTCTCAGGCCCCAAATCTCACATCCTCATCCCCCACCCAACCCAGCTGAAGTGCCACCACTCAGGATTTGGGGACGGGAGACCAAAATTCAGAGCCTGGCTCTGCTGATGATCTGCTGAGCACGTCCCTGCCTGTCTGGCCTCCTCAGTGTCTTCATCGTGACCGTAGAGATCCCCAACCTGCCCCACACTGATCAAAAGTCAGGAGTAAAAGTGTTCTGAAAACCACTGGGTGCTATGGAGATGTTGGGTAGGCTAAGCAAAGAGTCTCCCTTGGTCATTTACAGCTGTGGCCAGCAAGCGACCATGGGAGTAAGCCTGAAATGGGGCTGCTTAGGAAGGCAGTCCCCTCTGTGGCCCCCCAGTTCTCTAAACCTAGGAGAGTAGAATCAGGACCCCAAGACAGCCTGCTCTGCCCATCCCCCAGTCCCTGAACTGCATACAGAGATGGTCAGTGATGACTCTTTGGATAGGAAACCAATAAGAAGAACAAAGCACCACCAGATAGGTAAGCAAGCCAGAAGGAGAACCTGAGAATCAAGGAGCCAAGGTAAGTGCGGTCTTCTGCCTCCCCACGCGGGCTTTCCCAAGGCGTGGGCCTCCAGTCCCTCCTCTCCCATACAGACTTGCTTTGCAAGGCTGGAATTTATGGAAGCATTTATGTGCTTTTGGAGTTGTAATTTACCGCCCTCTTAAAACACTTTATAAGCTTCTCTCTGAAATTACTCAGGAGCCTTGGCTGTGGTGCACAGCACCTCCCCTGGTGGGCTCCTCCTGGGAGCCAGAGCGGGGCAGAGGGCCTCCAGAGCCCCGGCTGCCTCAGCCACGGTGCCTCTCAGCGGCCCATCCTCAGTCGACGGGGTCTGGGACGAGGCCATCCCAGGTTTCTCAGCCTTGGTCCTATTGACCAATAGACCATGTAGTTCTCTCTTGTGGGGGCTTCTTGTGCATTGTAAAACGTTGGCAGCACCCCTGGACTCTACAAACAGGTGCCAGTAACAATCCCCTCCCCTGGTTGTGACAACCAAAAATGTCACTAAACATTGCCAAACATCCCCTGTGGAGCTAAACCATCCTCAGTTGAGACCCATGGGACTATGAGGGCAGGGACTAGGGCTCTAACCAGGCTTCCTCTAAGCACCCCCTTTGTTTTCTAGGACAACTAGTGCAGAGTCTCATGGTCACTGTGGGGCCTTCTCAGTGTTCAGTGTGCCTCAGTTTACCTCACTTGTGACACAGCGCGCTCGCCCTGCATGCAGCCTCTACCATGCCCCCAGCATGGCTTTTCTCTGTTTGGAGTCTCTGGCTGAATATGACATTCTTATTTTTTTTTTAATCCTTCCACTGTGAAATCCGTGTCTGAAGCTGATTCTAGGTTTCTCTCAGGGTGACTCACTAAGCAGACCCTGAGCTGCTCTGGCTGTCCCCCACTCAGCCTCTGCTCAGGAGGGCCACCATGGGCTAGCATCCATGCAGGTGTTCCCTGGGCTGAGGAGAGGCACGTACCCCTCCTGGAGCAGGTGACAAGCCAGAGCAGGTCTTTCAGTTGCCCTCAGTCCGCTGCCTTTCTCCATGTTGTAGACTTCAAGGCCACTTGTTGGAGGCGGGTGTGGCAGGGGCCTCATGGGAAGAATTGCTCTGTTCTCTTCTCCCCAGAAGCGTGGACCATCATGGAATGATGGAGGCCCGAGTGGAACAGATGCTCGGCCTGTATCAGTGGAGAGAGCCAGGACTCATTTCCCAGGACAGCACCAGGTGACCACCCACCCCACCCCTCGTGGTGACCCAGCCCTGGAGAAAATCTACCTGTTTAGCAAATCAGGGCTGCCCGTTCAACAGGTTTTATGTCAAAACAGGGTCCTATTCTGAGACCATTTCTTCCAACATTAATCAAAACTACACTGGACTAAGGTCAGGGAACCTGGATTCCAGGCCAAGCTCTGCCCCAAAGTCCCTGCGTGACCCCCCTCTCCCCGCTCTGAGCCCCAGGTCCCTGTCTGAACACGAAGGGCCTGGATGCGGTGCAGTTACAGCCAACGCATCTCAGACGCTATAGGATCTGGGGCCCGGCGTTTGCTGTGGAGAGAGCTGGAAGCCACCTGGATGTGCCTGTGACTCATTCACTAGCTCCCACAGTCACCATTCCTTCTCTGTGACTGATCCATAGAAGAAAGAGGAAATATGTGCCTTTCCATGACACAGTGGGGTTTTCTTTTCTGCGCAAACTGGCCTAGGCTCCCTCCTGGCTGTCCTCCGTAGGCAGGGGCCACATTAACCCCCTCCCAAGGCTGCTCCCCAGAAGGCCCCATTTGGAGGGGCAATGTCATCAGGACCTGGAGCAGGCACGGCCAGGTTAAACTAACACCTCTGGCTGCCTGAGCCAGGACTCCAGCTCTACAGAAGAAGGGGCTCAGAAAATGTCGAGCCGGATGCCAGGGGCCCTGGGCCTAAACTCTGCAAGCCCTCGATTCAAGCTACTGCATCCATCTGAGCCTCGGTTTTCCCAAGAGGGGAATGGAGATCATAATACCACACTCACGGGATTGTGGGAACTATGTTGAAATGTGCTTGATGAACAGGAACTCACATCACAGATTTCAGAGATCAAAACTGGTCTTGGAGCCCGTGTAGCCTGAGCCCCAAATGCTGTCTCCAGCACACAAAGCACTAACCCCGGTTTTGTGCGGTGCTGATGCAGCGGCCTGGCCCAGCTATGCAAGGAAAGACAGCTGTTGAAAGAAGCAGTGGCTGGGGCTATGTCCAGGGCTGAAGGGACCATCAGCCAGGACTCTGGCCTCTGGCCTTTTCTCTACAAGCTTTCAAAAGCCTCCCCCACCCCATTCAAGTACAGGCGCTGGTTTTAGGGCTACAGGGCTGACAGGATGTTCTCTGCCCCCTCACCCCCAGCTTCAGGGAGGTGCTGCTACAGAAACAGAAAACATCCTGGCTCTTCACAAGTTCAAAGTCAACCCCTGAGTTTGTGGCTCCTTCTTTGGTACAAAGAAGTCTCCATCCTTAAATGAGCTTCCGTCTGAAAGCCAAGGTTCTCCACAGGCAAAGAGCCGAGAAATCAAACCTGAGTCTCCTTCTGCCCAGCTCTGAACAGTCCCTTCAATGCAGAAGGCACCAGGCACAGCCTGTCACGGCAAGCCCAAGGAGGAAATGGGTTCTCTGAGCAGTGTGCCCCTTTCCCTGCTTCTCTGGGCTGTTGTCAGAGAGTGCCAGCCATCACCACACCACATGGCCCCAGAGGCAATGGAGCGAGCAGACAGTGGAGCACGGAGCAGCCAAGTCACCTACAACTGGGCCCCAAGGGGACTAAGATCACTCAGGAAGTCCATGGCCGCTTCTCTTAGTGTCCTGTTGGCTTAGGCTTCCTCTTCCCGGTTGTCTCCTGCTGTCTGTTTCACCTTTGATGTCCCCACACACAGGTCCTGCAGAATTCCCCACCCTTCACAGGCATCTAAGAAATGCTGATCCCATGTCTTAACCCCTTCAGGCCCCACCCAGCCGTCCCCCAGAAAGGGGGGTGACCCACACCGATCTCACTCCCTCACACACACGCCACTGCGTTTTCCTTGTAACATATTAGTTCAAGTGACAAAGCGCCTGAGATTCCCAGCCCCACCCAGAAAAGCACAGTTTCTATATATTCTGTGTCAAATAACCAAATCAACAGCTTGTGCCTAAACTACTACCAGCTGATGTTAGGTTCTAGTGCAGACATGCAGTAACAGGTACACCAAGCTGAAGGAAACACTGGGGGGGTGGGGGGGGTGAAAAACTTCAATTAAGACATTTTAAGCTACCAATTTCATTTGTCTGAGAGCTAGAGGAAAGCCTCGCTTATTCACCTTCGGCGGAGGGAGACTCAGGGCTGTTCACAGCCCTGCTACAGCTAGGGTAGCCAGATGTGGCAAATGAAAATCCAGGCAACGTTTGGGACACACTTATATTAAAAAGTGATTCGCTGTCTGTTTGCAGTTCCAATTTAACTGGGTGCCCTGCATTTTATCTGGCAGTCCTCGGTGAGGAAGCACCACTCACCGAGAGCCTTGGCAAGCAAGACACAACTGTGCCTTCCTTCCTCTCCCGTGGCCTGTCACCAAGACTGGCTTCCCTTGGGAAGTTGCCCTTTTCTGTCCTTTATTCCCTATTCTGAGTGGCTGCCATTTTTGCCTTCACAGGTCCAGCAAGTGGGATGCAGACAGTGCTGAGTTGTCCTCGCTCTCGTCCTGGCCACCGCAGTGACATCCCACCTCGATGGCAGCTGTCTTGAGTAGGATGACTCAGATCTTCCTAGGCAAGATTTGGCAAGTCCCTTTCTGCTCTATTTCTTACACCCCCCCCCCTTTGCCCAAACCTCTGCTTACCTCCTGCTATCTCCAGGCCTCACCAAGCTCAGGGAGGTCTGGACGCATAGTAGGTGACTGAGGAGGTCTGTCCCCAACCCCATCTAGAGAGCCCAGAGCCCCTGCTCAGAGACCTCAGGAGAGCTGACAAGTTGGCCATGGCTCTGAACAGGGGTTCCTCCCCAGGCTTTGGGGTCTGCCTCCCCTATACACTCTGGGGCCCCAGCTTCCCACATGCTGCTCTGTGCATGGTCCTGAGTCCCCATGAGCCTTGACCTTACCCTGAGGAAGCCTCAAAACGCCCCCTTTACCAGGTCGGAATTACCCTGGAACTCTCATCTCCCCCAAAATACAAGGGCATTTCCTCTCCCCCAGGCTATGGTTTTGGCAATTGCTCAGGGCTTCAGAATCCTGCCCTGAATGGCTCTTGCCATGGCGGAGGCCCAGAGAACCACCCAACCCCAGTCTTAAGCCATACCTCTGGTTTTCTCACGCCAACTCTGCCTTCCCGCCTATGGGCAGCTCTTCCTGAGCGGCTGTGCCGGCTGACAGCTCCCATCTGGAAGAGTCTAGGGCCTCCTGTTCAGGTCCACTCAGGCCCTGGCTCCCCCCACCCAGCTTTTATGGAGAATTCTGGGGCTGCCACTGCTGTCCCTGCTGTGCTTAGAGAACCTGTGGTTTGTGGGAGACGCACAGCCAGGCCCACGGGCAGAAAGAAGCTGGTACCTCCATGTCCGGCGTCCCCTTGATTCAGGTACCACTTAACTGAACCACAAAGCAAATTTCCCCATTTGATTGGGTTCCATGATCTGCATTTACAGGGGCTGGCGCGCAGCAGCTCACTCAGCATGTCTGCAACCAGGCTGTGGGCTCCAGGTTGTCATTACCCATGCTTTACTCTGGGGATTCCACTTTCAACCTGCTCTGAGATCCTGGGATGAAAGAAGCCACAGAGTCATTATGGCTGTCTATAAAAACGGGCCAGACGCATGAATTCCAGCTCTTGGTTAAGCCCCCCAAATCTCCACCCCCAACAGCAGCCCCCACCCACCTGCCTGATTCCTCCCAAATCTGTAGCACCCCGAGGAGCTGCTCAAAGGGAAGAAGTCCACATACCCTGCCCCACTCCAGCCACCAAAAGCCTCAGGAGCATCATCCAACAGGGAGCAAGCCCCCAGTAGCCCCTGAGAGGTACCGACCCAGGCAGGGAGGGACAGAGGCCCAGCAGCTGACACAGGGAGGCTGGAGCAGTGCCTTCGACCACAGCCCTCCCGTGGAAGCTCTTTCTTCTCTTCCTCAGGCTTCCCTTGGGCGTGTGGAGGGCAGTGGGGAGAAGACAGCAAGATTCCCCTTGCCAGCAAAACCTGGACACAATTATCTCTTACTCTAGGTCTTCTGTAGGCCCTCAAGGCTATCACCCAAAACAGAGAGACAACAGGCTTCCAAGGGGCTCTTGGGGCTGCAGCTCTGTCCTCAGCCATGCTCTCTCTGCTCGCTCCAGTGCCCAGCTGCCCAACAAGAGGCCATGTTGGAAGCAGGCCAGGGTAGGACCCAGTCTAGGGCCCTGCCCCTTCACTCTGTGTCCCAGAAGGTGGCCCTAGAGGCACTCACCTGCTTTTTGGAGTGAGCCTGCCCCCTGCAGGACCCAGGCAGGACACACAACCCCGTGGGGAGCACAGAGGTGCACTGGGTCGGCCATCTGGGTGGGGCCTGGGGAGAGGGAGGCACCTTTTGCTGTGGGCGAGAAAGAGGGTGTCAGAGCAGCCAGGAGTCACAGGCAGCATGCCAATTAGCCACCTTTGTGCAGCACCTGCCGTGCAGAGGAGCCTAGCTCTGGAGCTCTGAGGCATGGGGACACCATGAGAATGTTCTGTGGTGGATGTCTTTGTCCTCTAAACATTGGAGCTTAGGAGAGAGCCTCGTTTCTCCCCCCACGTTCCTAGAGCTGAATGCTTGATTCTGACGAAGGCCAGGTGCGTCTTGGAAAGCACGTTGGGACACAGCCCCCGCTCTCCCGCTGGGCAGCTCACTGAGCCAGTCTGAGCCTCAGCCTGCAGGTGTGTGCAGCGGGCACAGTCGTGCCAACATGTGCATTATCGTAAAGATACAAGAAACAAAGAATGAAAGAGCCCTGTGCAGTGCGAGTGCGGGCACAGCATTACTTTCCCCCTTGTTACTGCCCCCTCTAGTTTGGAGTCTCTTCCATTAACACACAGCGCTAGTGTCTTTATTCGCAAACAGTCGTGGACAAGAGGAAAATGAGAGGAGCCCCTGCACCGGAGGCCAGGAGGCCAGTCACCGTGTAAGGAGTGAGCTGAGCAAGAGGAGGCTGCGAGCCTGAGCTGGAACTTCCATAGAGGGGGTGAGGGGCCAGGGCGAGGCCTGCCAAGGGGAAGCGGGAGGAAAGGCAGGCCACTCGTTGAACCCTGTGCCTGGTTTCACTGACTGGTTGGGAGTGGCAGAACCTTGGGACAGGCAGCGGGGTGGGGGAGCGGAGGTTACTGAGGCCTGGGTGCCCATCATCTCCACAGGAAGCAGGGACGCAGCAAGCCAGGGCTGGGCTAACTGTCTTGGGCCTCCTTCTCCCCAAAGCAGCCCTGCACTGGCCCCTCGTGGCCTGCCCCAGTGCCCTCCATACCTCTCATCTGCATCTCCCCACTAACTGACTCACCTAGAGGCAATGCTCCCTTATTACTGGACACCCTATAAGGTGCTGAACTAGCTCACGTGCCCCTGCTTGCCTCCAGTTTGCCCCAGGGGTCCATGTTTGCTCAGTGCCCTCATCCATGAGCCACCGGTGGCCCTGTGTTTGTAATTATTGCACCTGTGTGTTGGTGCCATGCTCAGGTGTCCGTGTCCTTCCCCACTGCGAGCTCCCTGGGCTGGGCTTGTCAGGGTGACCTGCTCACCCACAGCCCCAAATCAGGGTCTTGGCACATCCCACAGAAAATAGGCCAGAATCAAAAATACATTTGCAAAAAGGCAGGAAACTTTATTGAACTATCTTTTCTTTTTAGCAAAGAAGCTGAGAAATCAGAGCAGCCAGGTCAGGAAGAAAAGGAAGCCAATTCAAAGAGAAGAGTAAGGAGTGCCCACCCTAGAGAATGGGGGGCCAGGGCCAGGGAGCGGGTTAACCGAGCTTCCTGCCATCCCTCCCTCTCTCCCACAGGAAACTTCAGCCCTCTCCTCCTCTGGATACTGAAGACACAGGGAGGGGACTCCATGCAGACTTAAGACCGACGGGCGTCTGAAGTGCGGCGAGCAGAAGAGGGGAGAGTGGCAGTGGAGCTGCTGGCGCCGGCACTTCCGCTGGTGCTGGCGCTGGCACTGGCTCTGATGGTTGCTGGACAACAAAGAGGCAAGAGATGCTCAGCCTGGAGACCCTCACCACAAGCCAGGTCAGGGCCCCCATGAGGGCCCCAAACCCCCTCACCAGTCAAGTGAGGGGTTAGTTAATGGAGACTCTATATGACTGTCCCCAAAGCTGGCTCCCTCCAAGACAGCCCAGTGGCACTCTGGGGCGGGGCCATCTACACTGAAAGGGAAACAGATGAGCAAATGACCACTTCCACCAGAGCCCCCTTGGCCCTGCATGAGGAGTCCAGCACCACCTCCCTCCCCACCCCCGGGGAGCAAGAGCAGAAGCCTCTCCCACCAGTAGGTCCTTACCTCCTGAGGAGGGGAAGCCAGTCATCCTGGAAGAGAGGAGAGAGGCAGCCATGAGCAGAGAGACTGCTGACGATAACTGCTTTTCTGTCCTCAGATGGAACACCTTGGGCCATCATCTGGGGCCCCTGAGTCGGGCTTTTTCACCTAACTGTGCCCTCAGCCCACAGGCAACAGCATCAGGTGCCTCCTAGGTCTGTCTGTCTGAGGCCTCAGGAGAAGAGATGATCAGCCCCAAACACAGGGCATCTGCCGGAAGTTTTGTCTGCCCTTGGGTTCACTCAGTCCCACACCCACCTTGCCCTGAGCCCACAAGGTGGCCTGGTCTCTACAAGTGGTCTGAAGGCAGTTAAATCACCAATTCAATAGCTCTGATGGCCAAGCTAATGTGAGTATTTTTCCGGAATGAGATGTTCTCTGCATGGTCCCTATTTCTGCCAGTCCAACTCGGAGACCTGAATTGGAATGTCCCAAGGGATTGACTCTGCAGCCTGCTGAGTAAATACCCCCACAGCCTGACTCAAGAGAACAGGGGAGCTCTGACCCTGGATCTTCACCCAGGCTGTTCAAGCTCAGTCAGGTCACCTTCCATCCAGGACATGAGGGCCCGATCCCTAAGACACTGCCTGCTCTGACATCCGAGGGTCCTGCAGTCACTCGGCCAAGAGAGAGGCTGGTGACACCTACTTGGCATCCTGGCCCTCGAGCAGGCTGCGGTAGGTGGCGATCTCCTGCTCCAGCCGCGTCTTGATGTCCATGAGTTGCTGGTACTCTAGGTTTTGCCGCTCAGTGTCAGCACGCATGTCACTCAGCTGGGCTTCCATGCTGCTAATCAGGTCCTGGATCTGCGCCAGCTGCATGGCGTAGCGGCACTCCGTGTCTGCCACTGTGCTCTCCAGCCCAGCTTTCTGGTGAGGCAATAGACAAGTTATAAGGGGAGCTGGACCCAGGGGAGACCTGGTGGGAGTGGCCACTGGCCAGGGGACAGCAGGTGTACCATGCTGAGCTGGGACTGTAGCTCGATCTCCAGGCCCTGGAGCGTCCGCCTGAGCTCTGTGATCTCCGTCTTGCTGGTCTGAATCATGGCAGTGTTGGACGACACCTCCTTGTTCAGCTCTGCGCTCTGAAATTCAAGCAGGAAGAATGTGATGCAGAAGCTCAGGTGGAAGGCTAGGCAGCCCCTGGCTCCACGGGGGCAAGAGCGCCGGGCACCTTGTTGTGGAACCACTCCTCGGCATCGCGGCGATTCCTCTCGGCCATGGCCTCGTACTGCTCCCTCATCTCCGCCAGCACGCGGGTCAGGTCAATGCCCGGGGTGGCGTCCATCTCCACATTGACCTGTCCTACCACCTGGTTGCTGAGCTCCTTCATCTCCTGTGGGGAAAGGAAAGGAAGAGATGTGAAGCTCCTTGTCTTTCCTGCCTCTGGATGCTACTGGAGTATACTGGAATGCTCTTCCAGGTCCCACAGTGGAGGGCTGAGTCTGGCCACAGCACTGGGCTCCCCATAGCCCCTCTCACCTCCTCGTGGTTCTTCTTCATGTAGGCCAGCTCCTCATTCAGGCTCTCAATCTGCATCTCCAGGTCAGTCTTGGCCAGGGTCAGCTCGTCCAGCACCCTGCGCAGGCCGTTGATGTCGGCCTCCACGCTCTGGCGCAGAGCCAGCTCATTCTCATACCTAAAGGGTTTTTTTTTTAATTGAAAAAACAACACATAGGTGATATTAGACACTCCCCCTGCCTCTTCACTGGACTCTTCTCCAAGATGTTCGCTTCTGGGAAGCTCCAAGTTCATTGTTCAGATAAGCATTTGTCTAAAATAAGAGACTGTAAGAAAGGCGAATGAGAAAAATAAACTCACTTGAGCCTGAAGTCATCTGCAGCCAGCCTAGAATTATCAATCTCCAGGATGACCCGGTTGTTTTGGATGGTGGCCGCCAGGATCTGCAAAACACAGAAGGTGGCTGCTGGAGGCTCCAGGAGCTTGGGGAGGAGGGCTGAGAAAACACGGGCAGGACTGGCTGACGTCACACTTTCAGACCATGTGAGCTGGGCCTCGGTTCCTTTTCTGTAAAGTGATGGGCCAGCCAGGTCCCTGCAGCTCATTCTAGCACTCATGTCCTGCATTCTGGTCATGACACGGGGAGACCTGGAGATGCATTTCAGGGAGACGGCCCCTCCAAGAACATCTTT
This sequence comes from Macrotus californicus, assembly GCA_007922815.1. Classification (NCBI taxonomy): domain Eukaryota; kingdom Metazoa; phylum Chordata; class Mammalia; order Chiroptera; family Phyllostomidae; genus Macrotus; species Macrotus californicus. Next base: position 78,373 of record VMDR010002164.1, read on the forward strand.
GGATAGTCAGGTCTCCACAGTCTCAGACTAGCCACCTCCCTAGGCCACTGTCTTGAGAGCCCTCTCCTTTGGGTCAGGAGGGAGCCAGCCTGGCTACACATAGTTCGTCACTGCACTAGAGCTGGTCTGCCAGGCGAGCAGAGAAAAAAATCCAACAAATATACCCATCCATTTGAGTACATGCAATAAAGCGTTGACATGAGCGCTAACAACAATAAAATAAAGAATGAAAGAATTCCATCCATCCTGCATCTGCTGGTTCCCTGAGCTACTGCATTTCCTGGTCTTCCCAGCTCTGTCCTGCACAGAATGTCAACCCTCCTTGACATTCAAGGGCTCACCTTGTCCCGGAGCTCCTCGATGGTCTTATAGTAATGGCTATAGTCGCGCTCCGGGCTGGTGGGGCTCTGCTTCTGGTGCCAGTCACGGATCTTCACCTCCAGGTCGGCGTTGGCCTCCTCCAGGGCACGCACCTTCTCCAGGTAGGAGGCCAGGCGGTCGTTGAGGTTCTGCATGGTGATCTTCTCATTGCCAGAGAGGAGGCCGCCATCGCCACCACCGAAGTCTCCAAAGCCACCGCCAAAACCCCCACCAAAGCCACCTCCAAAGCCACCTCCAAAGCCTCCACCGAAACCACTACCAACTCCTCCACCGAAGCCACAGCTCAAGCCACCCCCATAGCCCCCAGCTGATCCCCCAGAGACAAATCGGTTTGAACAGGCAGAGATACTGCGGCCTCCTCCCAGCTGGCAAGAGCCACCCCCGAAACCACCTCCATAGCTGGCAGAGGAGCTTTGCAGACGGCTGCTCATGATGGGAGCGAATGGAGAGCAGGTGCAGGCGGGAGCTGGGCTTGGCCTGGGCCGAGGACTGTGGCTATTCCCCAGGAGGTGCTTTTTATACACCCTGCACAGGGGTTGGACAGTCGTCCCATCTTCTCTCCTCCCTCTGCACCCGCTGACTGGTGCCAGCTGCACCTCTTTGTTTCCCACAAGCCCAGCTACCTCTGCTCTCCAAGGTGGGTTGTGCCTTTTGGGGGTGGGAGAAGAACTGGCTTTTTTTTAATCCCTAACAAAAGGGATGATTCAGAGGAAACGGTATTCTGCTTGAGACTACCCTTTGACAGCTGAATTCTGTTTCACCTCTCCACTTCAGGAACTTGCTTCCAGAGGCTCTTGGCCCCGCCCAATATTGGAATGGGCACCCAGCGCAAAGGCTTTGCAGGAACCTCTTCTGAAGGGGGAGGTGGCTGCAAGGTGGTCCAGTGCTCTGCGAGGTCACCGCAGCCCTTGGCCTCCTGCTTTTCTATTTCTAAAACTTCTGATCAGAATGTTCTGCACCCTTCCCAGCATTACCTCTGTCCCCAGTGCTCCCAGCAACACTGATGACAAACTTTAGAATCAACTGTACCATCAACTACCTTGAAAGTGTTTAGACTAAGAAGAAAGTGGCTCCAAGACCATCAGATAGAGTCACAGTGTCAAGGAACCTTGGAGACCATCCAACAGCTGGGGAAACTGAGGCACGGAAAGAGGAATTGACCCTGTACATTATAATAGATCACAACCTCAGATCCCTCACCACATACAGGCACTGGGCTAAGAACTTCATACTAGTGACTGTAAATTTGAATCTTTGCAGCAGCCTGACGAGGTGGGTCCTACTGTTCTCTCCCTTTTATACATGAGGAATCTGAGCCTGAAGGGCAGAGTCAGGACCGAACCCCAGGTCTGGTTCTGCCTAACACTAAGGCTCATTTCCTAGGTATAGTTTTCATATAATAAAATGTACAAATCATGTGTCCAGTTTAATGCATTTTTACCTCCTCATGAAGTTTTAAGCATGTGTACGCATGTATCTGCCTATGCAAGCATGTGTCCGCTGTGCAAGCATGTGTCTGCTGTGCAAGTATGTGTCCCCCTGTGTAAGCATGTGTTCACCAGAAAATTTCCAGCCTCCTTCCTAAAGCTCCTTGTACCTTTACCCAGTCAATTGCCCACATCCCATACCCCTATGACAACCACATTCCAACTTCTGTCACCGCAGATCAAGTCAGAGGTTCTCAGCCCCAGGGCTATTTTGCTCCCCAAGGAACACTTAACAATGTCTAGGAACATTCAGTGGTCACAATGGGAGGACGCTCCTAGAACCTGGAGGACAGCAACAAAGGGTGCTATTAAACACCCTACTGGGCACCGTACAGCCCCCACAACAAAGAGTTCTCTCACCCAGACGGTCAATAGTGTCCAGGTTGAGAAGCCTGGGTCAGCCAGACCCTGTGTTTCATGAGTCCATTACACCAGCTGCCTTAGCCGCACAACCAAGCCTGGAAAGAGGGTCTGCGGCACCTCAGCAAGGCCATCGCTGGCCCCCCAACCATATGACATCTGTCTCAACTTGTGAGTGTTTCAGCAAGAGGCCACATTGGAGGATGTGACTCAGGGCCTGGGACCTAGGTCTCTCTCGAGAAGTGACTGAAACTCAGCTGCTGCTCAGTAGCCCTGCCAGAGGGCCCTCAGCACTCAGCCTAGAGGAAGAGAGCCTTGAGGTGTCCCCTCAGAGCCCGGAACAGAAGAAGGTTCCAGGTCCTAGAATGCAGCACCCTGGACTCGAGATCCCGGCCCAGCTCCCCAAGGGGGCCAGGGCTTCTGTGAATGAGCTCTCGGAAGCAGCCTTCGGGCCCATACCAGCCAGAGGGTCTAGATAGGACTGGACCAGAGGCTGGGGTAGGGCGCAACAGGTTGGAGGTTATCCTGGGAACCCCTTGGCTGATTCAGCAAGCAAGACCAGAGAAGAGGGCTCTGAGTCAGGGCTTTCTCGCCCTTTGTTTTCTGCAGGCAGGGAAGCTGGCCTGTGTTCTGCCCAGGGGGTGTCAGCACCAGGGAGAGGGCCAGGAAGTGCTGTGGGTGCTCCAAGACCGCTGTGAGCCCAAGGATTCGCGCTGACCCCTGACCTGGCCCGGCCCTTCTGCCCCAAACTGATGGCTCAGCTCTCCCTCTGAAAAGGTTTGAATTCAGCCCAAAGCAGGAGCTCTGGCTCTCTCAGTAGAGGATCAAAACTGACAAGCAGGTGATTAATGGAACCTGCCTGCTGGGAGTGACGGTCTTCTTCCCGGGGCTGCTGAGCAGGTTCTGGCCAACGCCTCTCTGAAAACAATACATAGATCCTGCAAAGCCCCAGCAGTACAAACATGGGGTGGCCATGACCTGCATTTCTCACAGGGTCAAGGCATGGCCCCTTCCCTCCCCTTCTCACCAGGGACTTGTAGCCTTGACACAGGAAGTCTGTCTTCTGACCCACAGTGAACCCCAGGGCCCACGGGTCTGGGGGACACATGCCGGGCCCTCCTGGGGGAAGCTGGGCAGAAGCCCACCCTGCGGGCTCAGTTTTCCCTCTGCTGGTCCAGTTGCAATGGGGTAGGACAGAGTGCTGGGCTAAAGCACTGCTTGCTGGTCTTGAGCGTTCTGCTTTGCTTTCTTTTTTTTTTTTTTTTTTTTAATAGGATATATTCTAGGACTTTCCTCACTCATATTTTTTTTTAAGATTTTATTTATTTATTTTTAGACAGAGGGGAAGGGAAGGAAGAGGAAAAACATCAATGTGTGGTTGCCTCTCACACGCCCCCCCCACTGGGGACCTGACGCACAGCCCAGGCATGGGCCCTGACTGGGAATCGAACCAGCGACACTTCAGTTCGCAGGCCGGGGCTCAATCCACTGAGCCACACCAGCCAGGGCTCTGCTTTGCTTTCTGGTGAATCACATCAAATTTAGGCCCCTGCCCAGTCAGTTTCCAGGGGAAGAGAGGGCAGGTTGCGTTCGTGAGCACCCCTTGGAAACGAGGCTGTGCTTAACACTGTCCTTGAGTCCACACAAGAACCAGAGAGGGTGTTTACTGGTCTCACGTTATTAGATGAGGCAGCCGAGGCCCAGGAAGGCCAAGCCACTTGGCCAAGCTCACCAGGAAGTCAAGATTTAAACTTGGCCTCCGACTCCCTCTACCCTACCTGATGTTGTCTTAGAGACTTGCTGTGAACTCCACGTATGATCTCTGGGTGTTCCATTCTACGTGTGTTAAAAGATAATAAAATAACCCTAACTAACGTTTCTTGAACAATGTGACCCTTATGCTGAAAAGGACCTGCCATGGCCTCCAAGGTCTTATTTGAGAAGGCAGTGGCAATTTATGATCCCACGGAAGACAAGGAAGACGAGCTGTCCTTTCAGGAAGGAGCCATCATTTACATCATCAAGAAGAACGATGAGGAAATAGTCAGGACTTCCCAGACTATCGCAGGGCTCTGGGACTCCCCTCCGGCGAAGTGAAGGATACAAATGATAAAAACTATTATTTTTTTTCTCTGTTTATCCCTCAGTATTAAAACAAAAAAGCAAGCCGAATGTGGGGGGAGAAAAGAAAAACAAACGCTCTACTTGCATGATTTCTTTGAGTCCTCAGAACAACTCGATTATTTTTTTAAAGATTTTATTTATTTATTTATTTACTTACTTACTTACTTACTTATTTATTTTTAGAGAGAAGGGAAAGGAGGAAGAAAGAGAGGGAGAGAAACGTGAATGTAAGCAAGAAATATCAACCAGGTGCCTCTCGCACACACCCAGCTGGGGACCTGGCCCGAAACCCAGGCATGTGCCCTGACCAGGAATCAAAACGGCGACCTTTGGATTTGCAGGACAATGCCCAGCCACCTGAGCCACACTGGTCAGGGCTCGACTATTTTTATTATACCCTTTTTTCACCTGTGGAAACTGAGGCCCAGCGAGGTTAAACACATCGCCCAAACTCAACTGTGTTGGAGCCAGGATTTAAACCTCTGGCCCCAGGGTCTGTGCCCTTAACCACTGCCTGGTGAATCCCTTTCAGGCCAGGGTTAGTGCCATTTTATCCTAACAGGGTTGTCCTCTGTTGACCCCTCCATTCTCAGGCCCTCCCCTCCCCGCAGGCCTGGCTGTTGGATGGTCCTGCTTCCCACAGCGGCAGAGCCCGTGCAGCTGAAGGCCTGATGGGCCAGTCTCTCCACGGTTGGTCTTTGGTGTGAGCCCCAAAGCTCAGAGCTTGGGAGGGCACTCACGACGCCTAATGTCAGAGACAGGATTATTGTAGGAACTTTCCCACCCTCATTTCACCTGCGGGGAAACTGAGACCCAGAAGGCCAAGGCCCAGGGCGGTGGGACACAAGAAATGCCTGGACTTAGAGCTCAACCACCAGCTCATTGTTGGCCTTACGTGGAAATGACTTCTAAGTTTCCCTCCACAGTTTCCTTTCTGAGTCTCTGGCCCTCCAGTTCCCCACGGTCACCAGATTGCTCAGCTGCAGAGCTGAGGCTCATGCCCTGTCCTCAAGATCCAAATCTGAGGTTTTTTGTTTGGATCTTGGATCAGGCCCCTCTCTCCCTGGACCCCAAGGGTCCTGGAGCCCAGGATGGCGGACTTACCTCCCAAAAGGTCTCAAGGACCCCACACAGGGGAGGGGCCTCTCCTGAAAGGCAGACCCTTCCCAGAAAGCAGACCAGGCCCCAGCCCTCAGAAGCACCTACTTGACAGAGCAGTACCCAGCAGCCTTCTGTAGACTAGCCTCATGCCTCAGACCCATACGTTTCCACAGTACCCATCTTTCCAAAATCCTTTTTATGCCCTGTCTGGTGTGGCTCAGTGGATTGAGTGCCAGCCTGTGAACCAAAGGGTCACCAGTTCAATTCCCAGTCAGGGCCCATGCCTGGGTTGTGGGCCAGGTCCCCAGTAGGGGGCATGCAGAAGACAACCACACATTGATGTTTCTCTCCCTCTCTCCTTCCCTTCTCCTTTCTAAAAATAAATAAATAATTTAAAGAAAATAAAAATAATAATATAAAATCCTTTTTATGCCACCAGGGCTTCCCAGAAACCCAGCAAGGTCAGCAAAAGCTTTGAATTCAGTGGGCCTGAGTTTGAACTCTGCAGGTACCTTCAACTAGCTGTGTGACCCTGGGAAAGTCACTCAAACTTTCAGGGCCTCAGCGGCTGCAACTGAAAACCAGGCATCAGGTGAGTTCATGTTAGAGGAACACCTGACAGAGGCGCACTGGGTAGGCGGACGGCCGTTCTTACCTCCACTTCACAAAGGAGGACATGCCAGCTCATAGCTGCGAGATGACCAGGTCGAGAGTCCTTCTGGGCCTCTGTCCTGTGCCAGCACATTGCTTTGCCTCTCTCTCTGGTCCCTGTGGCCAGCACGGCACCCACAACAACCAGACAAGGACAGTTGGTGGCATTCCTGTCTTATTTCCTTGCTCAGTCTTCCGTTCCCTGAGGACAGGTCTTTGTCTAATAAATCTCTGCATATGGCTCCTGGCCTGGGGAAGCTTTCCACAAAGGCCTGAGAGGCTGTTCCAGAAATGCACTGTCTGCTGGCTTTGGTTGAGGAGTGGCAAACAAGAGGGGTCACCCCAGCTCCCAACCTCATGGGAAAAGCTACTAGCTCCCTATATGTCCCCTGTGCTGCCAGCTGCCTGTGGAGGGACAGGTGAGCACCAGATGGCACATGCCAAAGATACTAGTGAACATCCAGAGCCTTGTCTAAAGCAGGAAAAAGCAACGAAGATGCAAGTGCAGGCATTAGCTGAACACTATTACTTAGCGCCCGCTCTGTGGACACAGCAATACACGGAGTAGACACGCCTGCTGTCACAGGTCTCACAGTATGGGTTCCCCTCCGAGGTCCCAGGATGCACATCAGCTCACGGAGACCTTCGAGATCATCATGTCTGGCCAGACTCCTCCATTTCAAGATGGGGAAACTGAGACCCAGAGAGGGACAGAGGCCAGCCAAAGTCCTCAGGGGAAGAGCAATGGCAAGTCCCATGCTTGCTCTAGGAAGCCCAGCCTGAGCAAAGCTCACGCCCAGGACCCTAATCCCTAGTCCCAAAGCTGCCCTCTCTCTGTGGGAAAGAGGGTGGCTCAATATGCCTACTGCTCAGATTGGCTGGAATCCAAGCCCAACCTCAGCCCAGGGGCAGGCAGAAGGCGGATCATCTCTGCCACACACTATTTAAGGGCTCACCCTGGCATGAGCTGCCCCTGGGTGTGAGTATCTCACTCCAGGGTCAGGCAGGGAACAGAACTTGGCAAGTCCAAGGGCCTCTCTGACAACCCCTCCTGGAATCCCAGGAGAGCAAGAACAGGTGGGTGCTCCAGAGACATAGCTTCCCTCTCCCCCAGCTCTGAGGCCAGCCCTGGGACAAAGCCAGGGATGAGGGCCAAGCCCCACCTTGCCTCTTGGCACCTTTGCAGAGGTTGTTATTCTTGCAAACTAAAGGCTGAGAAAACCCTTTGCTGACTGCTTAGAAGGCCCCACACTTCTCAGCAGAGGCCCAGAGGCGGGTGGGACAGGAGCAGCAGCCAGGCCATTGGGTCCGAGGATCTCAGGGAGGAGACTGGCTGTTCCCATGCTGTTGGGGACATGGCACCTGGTGCTTTGGGCTTCAGCACAAGCTTAAGCCACAGCATGAGAAACCAAGCTGCGATGTGAGGACAATCTTTCTGACCATAATGGCTGCATGACGTTTGAACAGGCTGCCCACAGAGGTTGAGACATGGGTTTCAGAGGAGTACCTCCCGGTAAGAAAGGTGCATCCCATCTCCCGGTATCCTCATGACATCCAGGGAAAAGCGGGAGTCTGGAATCAGAGAGACAGGTCCCAGACTCAGGTTCACTGTTTCCCAATGTGTGACTTCATTCAAGTTATTCTGCTTCCCTGGGCCTCAGTTTCCTCTTCTGAAAACTGATGCAAAAGGCTGATCTGCCTTCGCAAGGCTGTGGGGAGAGTCTGTGAGATGCCATCTGCTGAATGCCCTGCCCAGAGCCTGGCACAGTGTAGGCACTTAGTAAATTCTGTTTCCTTCCTCCAGCCCCAGGGAAACCTGATCTCAAAGGGCTTACTCGAGGGACACAGTCGAGATTAAATCTCGCCCAGAAAGCACAGGCACCAGCTCCTCTCCCACCAGGGCTGCTGGGCAAGGAGCTTCATGCAGCAAGACCCAGAGGCCCCTCTCAGAGGGCTTGGCTGCCACCCCCAAAAATTATCTGATTCTCGGGATACGAAGGCACCCCAACCTGCTCTTTCCAGCAGGACTAAGAAACCAGTCCTCCCTCTCCCCAGTGACCCAGCCCAGCCACAGCACCTGGACCTCTCCACTTCCTCAGGCCCCACCCACTCTCTAGGGCTAAGAGTCCCAGAGGAACCAGCCTCAGACCAGAGGCAACAAATCATGTGGGCATAGAGGCCACTGCTCCGATACGCCTGAGTGCAGGTGCTGGAGTCAGGAGAGCAAGAGTGGGATGTGGGCAGAGGAGGGCAATAGGGGTTGGTGTGGCTTCATATTTAAGTGTGGGGAAATTAGGAGGGGCTTCCTGGAGCTGATGTCTTTCTCTCTGGGCACTTTAAGTGCTTTGTGCAGAGGAGATGGTAGCTTCAAGGGGCATGAGAGCCAGCTCTGCAGAGGGGGCAGAGACGGGAACAGAGGGGTTCAGATAGCAAGTGTGGTGACGTCCAGAAGCAAGGAGGAAGGTACTGACAATGAACTGTGAAGGGCCGGGGCCTGAGGTCCCAAAAGGAGCCCTGGTCTTGGAGGCATGCAAACGTAGGGCTCGGTCTCAGCCCTGCTGCTTACTATTCACCCGCAAGGTCACTGGGCAAGTCCTGTATCTCCCCAACTTCTTCTTCTCTAAGTTTATCTCTCGTCTCTAAGATGAGGATAATCAATCCTGACCACCCACAGTGTGAGAATTAAATGAGACCCATGGGCGGGTGTGCCTAGCACAGTGCAGACCATACGGTGGCGAACCAATACAATCCATGCAACCATTCAGTAAGTCATTAGTTGATATGTCAAGTTCTGTGCTAAGTTTGCACAACTGCTTTGGGAAGCCACTTCCTTGCCGTCCCCCACCCTCTCCACCCCTGTCCTGTTTCCATGATCAGCAAACGGAGTAAGTTAGCACAGCAAGTCACCTGAACAGCGTGGGTTTGTCCCAGGCGCTCTGGGCACCCCAAAGAATGAGTTATGACCTGGCAGGGAAGAGGCCAAGGTGGGGGAGATGTCAGTGTGTGGGCCCTGGGTCTCCTCAGAGGCCCCAACAAGAAAAACCGGACACACTACCAAGAGATATTTGCAAAAGGAAAAGCCATTTTTTTTATTGCATGGACACAGTACAAATGCACTTGTTACACAAAGGAGCCAGGGAGAGCTGGAGGGCAGAGGGAGGGAGAGAGAGCAAGCAAAGCTCCAAACTAGGAGACAGGAACCCTCCTGAGCTGGGCCCTCTGAGGGAGAAAGAGTTTGCTTTTCCAGCCCCTCTGGCCACTCCTCCTCAGCCTGGGGAGGATGGGCATGTCCAGGGACACTCGCCTGCGCTGGGCGCTTAGATTTCTCTGTTGCTGGAAGAAACCACCTTCCCATCTACTGACTCCTCAACATTGATGTGGAGTTTGCCACCACCGCCGCCACCTCCCCGGGAAGCTAGAAAGAAGGAGCAAGTTTTAGTGTGGGGGACTCTCCCTGTTCTCTTCCATCCCCCGGGGGTCCAGGCCCTTGGCTGAGCTCCAGGAGAAATGGACAGCACCCCTGAGAGTGGTCATTGGCCGATCTTTCAAGAGCTGCCAGAAGGGCTGGTATCGAATTGCTCATTGCAGGGATGGGGGTGGCGGCGGCAGGTATACCCTACAGTGAACAAGTACAGCAGGGTTTTTAACTGCACCTGCACCGGGAGTAATCCTGGGCATCCTCGTATAAATGCATGAAGGTGGAGCCTGGGGAGCTCTGCCCTGGTCAGAGCCTGCTTGACCTGGGAGGTTCTTGATAAATTTTCAACCCCAAATCTACTGGGGCTGATAGACGTCCCACTGGGAAAGACGAATCGACTGCAATGGGCATGTCCCTGCCCTCCTGGGATGATTGGCCTCTTTTTCCTCCCTCCCTAAGCGGAATAGTGGCTTCAACCATGGCCCTCTCCACTCAGGAATAGCTAAGCCTTCTTACCTTCTCTGGTGCCAATGCCAGCCATCCTGAAAGAGGGGGAAGCAGATGTCAGCAAAGGCAGAAGCTCAAGCTTCCCCAAGGGAGGCCCTGGTGGCCGGCTCAGCAGTCCCCTCCAGCCCCCTTTGTCCACCACCCTCACATCTGACTTCTCTAGAGGCTGAGAGCTTGTCCAGACATGCCACCCCCATGCAGATAGATCCCGATCTACAATAACTCCCCATCTGCCTCCTGCATGGGATGGAAACCAGCATTAGCCCAATCACTTTCACTTACAGAAGACACACAGGTCCAGGGAAATGACCTGACCTGCCCAAAGCAACAGCCAAAGACCAGCGTGTAGAATCCAGAGCCCTTCCTCCTCACTCAGTTCTTTTTCCCTGCAGCACTATGCACCCCTTACATGACTCTCCACACCCCCCACAACAGGCCCCTCCCTCATTCTTCCTCTGCTCCCTGCCCCTGCCTGGCATCCTGGCCCTCCAGCAGGTTGCGGTAGGTGGTGATCTCCTGCTCCAGGCGTGTCTTGATGTCCAGCAAGATCTTATATTCCTGGTTCTGAGCCTCCATCTCGCAGCGGAGCTCACTCAGCTGGGCCTCCAGGCTGCTGATGAGCCCCTGGATCTGCTGCAGTTGTGTGGCGTAGCGGCACTCCGTCTCCGCCAGCGAGCTCTCCAGCCCGGCTTTCTGGTGACGCAACAGATCGATAGACACCACATCAGGCTAGAAAGAAGCACCAGGGGCATAGGGACAGGCATTGAATGGACACAGGGAACCCCCTCTGGGGGCTTGGGAATGCCAAGGCTTAACCAACCATAGAGGGTGAGATAGACCAGGGTGGGATGGGGTCTGGGGGTGGGTGGCCACACCATGCTGAGCTGGGACTGCAGCTCGATCTCCAGCCCCTGCATGGTGCGTCTCAGGTCTGTGATCTCCGTCTTGCTAGTCTGGATCATCTCCGTGTTGGAAGCCACCTCCTTGTTCAGCTCCTCGGTCTGCAGGTCACACACAGAGAAGTGAGCCCAGGACAGAAGTGAGCCCATGGGCTTCCCGGGAGACCTAGGGAGCTGGGGCAGCCTGGGAAGTCAGACTCACCTTGCTGAAAAACCAGGCCTCAGCATCACGGCGGTTCTTCTCAGCTATGGCCTCGTACTGCTCCCGCATCTCCGCCAGCACGCGGGTCAGGTCCACGCCTGGGGCCGCGTCCATCTCCACGTTGACCTGGCCGGCCAGCTGGTTGCTGAACTCCTTCATCTCCTTCAAGGTGGTGACAGAGAGCAGAAGAGAGAGCAGAGAGGCTGGGGTCCCGCAGGCCATTCCTGATCTGCGCCTAACTCACTCTGTGACCTGGGCTCTGCCCCATACCCACGCAGCCTCTGTTTTCCACTGCTCAGGGAGAGTTTTGATCACATGGGCCCCTCAGCTCTCAGGGTCTCTCGTCCTCTCTAGGTGCTACCAGGGGAGGACCTCAAGGCAGTAGGGCCCGTGCATGAGCTCATGGCTATGGCTGAGAGAAGCAAAGGGGTATGGGTCACCAGAGAAAAGTCCCCCTTCCTCTCTCTGGGATCCCCTGTTTTGGTGGGTGTGAGATGCATTTCTGAACCACTAAGACAACTGTGAGCAGCCCCACTCTGGTCTCACCACCCTTACCTCCTCGTGGTTCTTCTTCATGTAGGCCAGCTCCTCATTCAGGCTCTCAATCTGCATCTCCAGGTCAGCCTTGGCCAGGGTCAGCTCGTCCAGCACCCTGCGCAGGCCGTTGATGTCGGCCTCTACGCTCTGGCGCAGGGCCAGCTCGTTCTCATACCTGAGAAGAGAGAGGAAATCCAGAGTAAAGATGGGTGAGGGGTCTGGGCTGCTGGCATTGGGGGAAGGAGGCCAAGACAAGGGGGGAATGCAGAAGGGGAGAGGGTGTCAGGAAAGTACTTGAGTCTGAAGTCGTCCGCAGCCAGCCTGGCGTTATCAATTTCCAGGATGACCCGGGAGTTGTCGATGGTGGCCGCCAGGATCTGCAGGAGACAGAATCAGTGCCAAGAGGATCCCTCTCTCTTCCCTGTTGCTCTCCCTGCCCTGCCCACCCCGCACTGACAATCTCTCCTTTGTCACCATCAACGGAAGTCTGTAGGGTCCTTGGAACAGAATCCAACCTTATCTTGGGTGCCCCCTACTTGGTCTGCCCCTGTCTCCCAGGCATGAAAGACCAAGGAGCCAGGATTGCCTGGCACCCCCTGTCAGAGTTACCTGGCCAGAAGTGCAGAGGGTGGGGTGTGTATGGGGGGGCGGGTCTGACAAAAGCCCTCTCAGGTATACTCCACCAGCTTCCCTTGGACAGCTCGGAGTCACTGGCCCCCTGCACACCTTGACACGGCCAAGGATCTACAGGACATTCTAGCCAGTAGGAAGAACCTGGAGGGCAGCTGAGGAAGGCATCTGACAGCTGAGGAAACCCGTCCAGGTGAGGAACAGGGTGAGTGAGTGGAACGCAGAGCCTGTAACGAGTTCCAGGTCTTCTAAGTCACAACAGTGCTTTGGGTACCAAAGACATCCGCAGAGGGTGTGGCAGGAAGCCCTAGCATTCAGGGCTCCTGAAGCTACACTCATCATTCTTGCAAAAGAAGCAAAGGACACTTATGCAGAGCCCTATAGGGTGTGTGGTTCAAAGAGAGTGACTGCTCTCTGTAATTGCACCCCCCTTGGCCCCCACCGGTCCTAACCAGATTCCCAGGATGAGCAAAGCACTGCCAAGCTGAGCAGATGGGCGCCGGCATGCACACCTGGAAAGCATTCCCCTGGCTCCAAGTTTGCCAAGGTTACGCACTGGCAGTCGTTGCCTGGGCAGGAAAGGACTTCCTCAAGGCATCAGCCACCTGCCTCCTGTCTCTGACCCTTGAAGGCTCACCTTGTCCCGGAGCTCCTCAATGGTCTTGAAGTAGTGGCTGTAGTCACGCTCTGGGCTGGCAGGGCTCTGCTTCTGGTACCAGTCACGGATCTTCACCTCCAGGTCAGCATTGGCCTCCTCCAGGGCACGCACCTTGTCCAGGTAGGAGGCCAGGCGGTCGTTGAGGTTCTGCATGGTGATCTTCTCATTGCCAGAGAGGAGGCCACCATCACCACCACCAAAGTCACCAAAGCCACCGCCAAAACCTCCACCAAAGCCTCCACCGAAACCACTACCAGCCCCTCCACCAAAGCCGAAGCTCGTGCCGCCCCCATAACCCCCTCCCGACCCCGAGGAGACAAACCTTGCAGAAGAAGCTGAGATACTGCGGTTTCCGCCTCCCCCATAAACACTCCCCACACCAAAGCCACCTCCTCCAACCCGGAGGGAGCCCCCCCGGGTAGAGCCACCTCCAAAGGTGGAGGAAGAAGTCTGCAGGAACGCGGTGCTCATGGCCAGGCGGTGGGGTCTCAGCAAGCACAGGAGATGCTGGCGGGAGGTACAGGCTGCCCTGAAACCAGAGTTCTGTGCCTGTCACCCCCCAACCTGGGGCTCCTTATATACCCTGTGGAGGGTGTTGTGGATTCCCGTCTCCTCCCCTAAAGGGAAGCCAACTCCTTCTGCATTCCTGACAAACACAGCTGCCTGCACGCCTCGCCTCAGTGTGGCTGGTGTCGAGTTTTTCTTTTCTTTCCTTCCTTTTTTTTTAATGCAACAAAAGGGATGATTCAGAATGAACGGTGTTTCGCCCCAGGCCATGGTTTTAACACTTGGATTTCAGGTTCATTTTTACACTCCGCACGCACGCTTCGAGTGAGTAGCAGGGAGCAAAGACACCTCACGCCACAGCACAGCTGGAGCGGCAGGGGCCAGCTCTGCCCTCAGCTGGACTTCCCTGCTGCCCACCGCCCAGGACCCTCACCCCTAACTGGCCAGCTACATGTTCTCGGTTCCCATCCCTGCTCTCCATCGTCCAGCTCACAGACCTCCATGGCCTCTGGGGACCGGTGATCAGAGGATGCGGGGCCCTTGGCAACAGGCTGAGCACCGGGGCAGGGGTCTTGAGTCAAGTCTGAGCTGAGGTGACCAGAAGGGACAAGCATCTGTTGCTACCCTGATGGTGCAAATGGATGCTCCTCCTCCACCCCTCCCCCCACCCCAGCCCCACTTTGCTGGCGCCCTCAGGAAAGCCAGCAGACTCAGGGCTGACAAGGGGCTGATTGATCATCCTGCCACCTGCCAACGGCACATGTCACTGAAACTTTGCTTACTCCTGGGACACGTTGGGGCAAACCTCGAAGATAAGACCAGGGCGAGTTTCAGGAAGACCCTACCTTAGCCAGGGAGAGGCATGTCACTGCACAGCAGGGCCAGATTCCTGCGCTGCCTCCCGTCGTCCTGTGAAGCTGCAAGGCTGGTGCGGGCAGGGGAGGGGGACCTGACCCACAGGGTTATGGAGGTGGGTAGCAGCGCGGCACGCAGGCTGAGATCTCAAAGGCAGAGGCACTACTTCGCAGAGCAGGATGCTGAGGCCAGAGAGGGGAGCCCTTTTCTCTGCCATTAGCTTAGGGCCTGGCTTTCCAGGGACACCTGAGACCTGTGAGTAGCGCCACTTGGAGGCGTGGCCTTGGCTGCAGGGCTCAGAAAGAACAGGGGTTGGGGGAGTAAGCAAGACTGAAGTGAGAGTCAGGAGAAGGGGCCCCTCGGGCCAAGGTTCAAATCCCACCTCTATCAGTTACTGCCTGGGAAACCTTTAAGGCTCAGTTTCCTTGTGGCAAATGGGCACTTCCAGTTCCCACTTTCAGGGAAGCCCTGCGGCCCAAGAGCCCCCCACACACCACCCCACCCCTACCTCCTCCTAGCTCCCCATCTTCTGAGGGGACTGATAATGAGGTAAGGGCAAGTGTCCGTCCCCTGGGGCTCCCAAGCACACTTGCCAGGAGGGACTTTTGTCCCTCAGATCATGCCCTGTGAGCCACATCGTGGTTCCATATTCTCCCACAGCCAGTGCCTGCTGGGTAGTGCGGGCCGTTGTTATTATTGCCTTAGTAACAGTAATCCCCTCCTTCCACTGCACACTTCACAATCCACAAGGTGCTGGGGCTGAGAGACGGGGAGTGATTTGGGCAAGTCAGGGGCATAGCCAGGACTCAAATGGGCCCTCTGACCCCAACTCACAGAGAGGACAGGAAAAGAGGGTCCCCCTCAACTAGGGGGACCACAGGCCTGGGTGGGTGGGCTCCTCACAACTTCACAGTAAGCCAGGCCTCTGAGTGCTGGGCCCAGACAGTGTGATGTTTTCTCGTGGTTGGGAGAATACTGTCTTCCTCCCAAAGAAAAACAATCAGAGTCAGATCAGCCATAGCTCATTAAGGCCTCTGCAGACAGTATGGCCCCAGTAATTAACACACGAACAATTACGCACCATCTCCCGGGGCCAGGGAGGGCTGGACCCCAGCCAGCCCCTCTTCTGCACACTGACTCCCTTCAGCAGCCCCTCGGGGAGCCTGTCCTTCCGCTCTCAGGCCCTCCCGTAGCTGCCTACCCCCACCCAAAGTTGCAAATCCCTGCTTCAGTCCCAGTAGCTCCTGTGAGCTCAAGGTCAGGGTGGGGCCTTGGGGCCTGCAAATTAGCACCAAGTGGGGATGGCTGGCCAGGGCGGAGGTCGGGCTCTGTTTGGCTCAGCCCCAGCTGCAACCTGCCCAGGAGGCTGTGCCAGTTTCAGAACTTGGTCCATGGGAGACAGGCCATCCCTCGAGCCGGGCTTTCTCCCTTGGGATGCGGTGATGCGGCCCGTTGGAAAGAGCTTGGCTGGCCTCCTCCTCTGGGTGTGACTAAACCTCTCTGAGTCTTACACCTGGGCCCTCTCTCCACTTACATGAGGTGCTGAACGTAGTTAGAATCATGAAAAAGCCAAAAGTGGACTTGTGGTTGCCGGGGGCGGGGGAAGAATGGGAAGTGGCTGCTTAATAGGTGCGGAGTTTTAGTTTCACCAGTCATGAGAACGGACGGCGGTGACGGTCACACAACAATCCGAATGTATTTAATTCCACTGAACTGTACACTTAAAAGTGGTTAAGATGGTAAAATGTATGTTTTTTATTTTACCACAATTTCTTTTAAAATGCTAGGCCTTAACACAGACACCAGCTACAAGGCCACAGGGAGCATTTGATGGCCACTGCCCACCCCTCAAAGGGAGAGGCTAGGACAGAGCGCAGGACCCAGCTTGGGGCTGAGCCCTACCTGCGAACCACCCCCTTTCTCATGTATTAAGTATGTGGCTTTGGGTCATCGCACCTCCTCTCTCTGAGCCTCAGTCTACCGATCCAGAAAACAGCAATAACTCCAGTCCAGTCTGACTGGCAGGGACGGAGTGACATAGTTGGCAGGAAGTGCTCTGCCCAGGGAAGTGGCAACGAGGCCCGCAGAGATGGAAAGGCCTTCCCCTTTCTCTCCTTCTCTGTCCCAGCTGCTTCTATCGACAGAGCACCCCCAGTTCCAGCTCCCAGACTGAGACAGAAGTGTCCCCGCCCTTGCCTTCTCTCACCACTCACACACACAAAGGACCGCTTCATTCCCAGCACCCAGACCTGTGACCCAGTCACCTGCCCCACCTGTGTGGACCCAGACCCCGCCCCACAGCTACATTCCAGGGGCCTCTGGGGCATAGGGGAGGGTTTCGGCTGTGACAACAGAGGCTTTCATGAACAGGGACAAATGCCTCTGGGCAATCCCAGCCTGGGAGTGCAGCCTGTGGTTCCAAGGCCTCCCAAGAAGCTCAGTGGGAGAGGGGGGCTGTGAGTGCTGCAGGCCAGAGCAGAACAGCTGGGGAACTGGCAGAAGGGGCTCCTGGCCCAGGGCTGCAGCAGGTGAGGGAAGAGCTGGGCTCTGGAGTCACCAGCCATGTTGTTTGGATGAAACTAATAAACCACTCCAAGGCCCACAGGAACACGGCAGAAAGGGCACCGCATTCAGGATTAGCACGGGCAGTGACGGGGTCACAGGCCTCCTTAGCAGAGCACCAGGCTCCCGGCATTGAGCATTCCATTCCCCTACAGACCTTTGGTGGATTGGCAGCAGAGTAGGGTGTTCATCACTTGCCCCTCCCTCACAGGGTAGGCCTGCTGTCACAAATCCAGGGGACCAGAGCAGATGCCCTCAGCTTGAACCTCTCAGCCAAGATGAAGCAGGACTTATTTACCTTTAATTGGCCTCAGTTCTTGGCAACTCAGCTATAAACCACAGGGCCAAGACCATACCCACCCAAGGGCAGAGCTGTACCAGGAAGCTGGGACTTCCATTCCAGTTGGCCCAGCCCCAGGCAAGCCAGGTTGGGGGTCTGTGTGGGAGGTTTGGGTCACATCTGGGTCCAATTCCAGGCCCCGGGCCCAGGTATGGGATGGTGGGCGTAGGAGGCTCACATGGGACCACCCAGAAATGGATGAATGTTAGTGCCTATACCAGATACCCGCCAGCAGGCACTGTGCCCCCAGGACACAGCCTCGCCACAAAGCCCCAGTTGCTCCTCTGTCAGATGGACAAATGTGTCAGCAGGAACTGCCCCAGGGCACCCCTGTCCCAGGCCTTCACATGGGGCAAGGCTGAAACGTACCGAGAACCTGGCACAAGCAGTATGGATCAGAGATGTGGTGTGGGATTGGCACTGTGGGTTAAGGATCAGAAAGCCTAGATACTGGTCTTCATTCTGCCAGGTATTCACTGTGTGGGCTTGGACAAGTTACTCTCTAAAATGCAATTCATACGTACTAACTTGTAGGGTTGGTTGGATTAAATGGCACATAGTAGGTGCAGTAAACATCAATTTCCTACACAAGCACCAACCTTAGAGGGGTACAGTTGAAAGAAAACTAATCTGGAAACAAAAACCAGTTCCAATCCCACCTCTGCCACGTGCTAGAACAGCTACATGTACAACAAACCGCCTCACCTTTCCGAGCCATGGTTTACCCCTCTGTAGGATGGGAGCAGTGCTTATTTCATAAGCTTGTTTTAAGAAACAGGTTAATGAAGACTTCTGCAAACAGACATTACCGTAAGAGCTGGCGTTGGCGTGCACCCTCCCTTCCATTTCCTGGGACAGGGTGGACTCTGGTCCAAATAAAACCTAAAACAGGGCCAAGGCCTGGCCCATTTCCATGGGCTGAAATAATAAACCTGATGTCCTTTCTCCCTTGAGCTATAAAATTTTATTGACAGGTCAGAGGAGGAGTCAGAGGTAAAGGTCCCGCCCCTCCCACTCGCCTACCCAGGAGCATCCATCCCTCTGCTGGAAGCAGGAAGCCAGGGAGGCTGCAGGACTCAGGCCGTCTGGGTAGTGGGCAGGTTGTTGTAATAGGCATCCTGGCCCTCGAGCAGGCTGCGGTAGGTGGCGATCTCCTGCTCCAGCCGCGTCTTGGTGTCCATGAGCTGCTGGTACTCCAGGTTCTGCCGCTCAATGTCAGCACGCACATCACTCAGCTGGGCTTCGATACTGCTGATCAGCATCTGGATCTGTGCCAGCTGGGCTCCAAAGCGGGACTCTGTTTCCGCCAGCGTGCCCTCCAGGGCAGCTTTCATGCTGAGCTGAGACTGCAGCTCGATCTCCAGACTCTGGAGGGTGCGGCGCAGGTCAGTGACCTCCGTTTTGCTGGTCTGCAGTTGCTCCGTGTGGCCAGCGACCTCCCGATTCAGCTCCTCAGTCTGGATGATGAACTGGGCTTCAGCATCCTTTCGGTTCTTCTCAGCCATGACTTCATACTGGCTTCTCATGTCACTCAGGATCTTGGCTAAGTCAATGCCAGGAGCGGAATCCACCTCCACACTGACTTGGCCACCCACCTGGCTCCTCAGGACACTGATTTCCTCCTCGTGGTTCTTCTTCAGGTAGGCCAGCTCTTCCTTCAGGCCTTCAATTTGCATCTCCAGGTCAGCTCTGGCCAGGGTCAGCTCGTCCAGCACTCTGCGCAGGCCATTGATGTCGGCCTCCACGCTCATGCGCAGGGCCTGCTCCGTCTCAAACTTGGTTCGGAAGTCATCTGCAGCCAGACGGGCATTGTCAATCTGCAGGACAATCTTGGAGTTCTCAATGGTGGCACCAAGAATCTTGTCCCGAAGCTCCCCGATGGTCTGGTAGTACTGGCTGTAGTCGCGGGCGGGCCCGGGCCCTTGCTTCTGGTACCAGTCACGGATCTTCACCTCCAAGTCGCCGTTGGCCGCCTCCAGGGCGCGCACCTTCTCCAGGTAGGAGGCCAGGCGGTCGTTAAGGTTCTGCATGGTCAACTTCTCGTTGCCCACCAGAAGCCCGTCGGACCCGACCATGGTGCCCGTATAGCCGCCGCCGTAGCCCCCAGAGGAGGACGAGGACACGAAGCGGGCAGACGACACCGACACGCCACGGCCGCCCGAGCCTCCGTGGATGCTGGGCGCGCGGTAGGCGACTCCCCCTCCGAAGCGCACGTTGCCGCCACCCATGCCCCCGAAGGACGAGGAGGCGGAGGACTGGCGATAGCTGTAGGAAGTCATGGCGAGAGAGGGAGCAGAGACACCAGTCAGAGATGTGGTCGGCTGGAGGAGT